>JBAMBQ010005172.1:0-44494 GCA_037044495.1 Stegana nigrithorax | reverse complement strand
TGTTTTTTGTTTTCCTTTTGTTTTTTTTTGGTTTCTTATTTGTTTTTTGTATTTTTTTTTTTCTTTTTGGTTGGCTTATGAAAGTATTTTATTGCCATTGATGTTGCTGTTGTTGTTTTATTGAGCATGTTTCTGTGTACGTGTTTTTGTTGCTGTTGTTTCTTATTATTTCGTTTTTTTTTTTGTTTTTTTTTTTCGTTTTAGCCTGCTCCTTCTTCTTTATTTGACTTGTTGTCTTAGCGCCACTTCAAAGGGCAAAGCAAACAATAAACTTAACTTACCTTATGCCGCCCACAAAGTTAACAACAACATCATCAACAGCCACAAAGAATGCAAACAAAAACAACAAATGCTTTATGACGTTGTTGCTCGTTGTTGTTCTTATTTGTTGTTGCACTGTTTGTTGTCAGTGATTTGATTGTTGTTGTTGTTGTTATTGTTATTGTTGTTGTGGTTGCTGTTGTTTTAAGCTTCACATAATGCATGCTTCTGATAAAATGGTCTAATCTGTCTGATTCTAGGCAGGCCCTCAGACGTTTGCCAGTTCATTTCAGTTCAGTGGATTCCAGTTGAGTTAAGTTGCGTCGCATGATGCCGTTGACTCAGTACATTTCGGTAAAGTTCAGTTCAGTTCTGCTCTGTTCAGTTTCTCTGTTGCTGTTTCTTTTTTTGTTTTTGTTTTTCCTGGGTTTAACTCAGCGGTCATGCGGTGAGGGTGAATTGAGGTGCGTTAAGCGGATAACATCTCAGTCAGTAAGCATTTCCGGTTGCGTTTGTTATTTGTATTTTTCTGTCTTATTTTTATTGGTTTTATTTGTTTTTTTCATTTTGTTTTTTTTTTTTCGTTTTTTCTTTTTGTTTGTACTGTACAATCATTATTTATCTGTAATCCATTCGCTCACTCATTGTTCAAAGTTCAGTTGGCAGTAATTAAAGATTCAACTGTCTACAATATTTAATGATTTCATTTGAAACCAAACTGAGAAGAATGCGTGCGTTATTTTAAATTGCCTATAGCGATCTCATATTTCAGATAACTATGCTTAGAGTTTTCAATAACGAATTTCAGTACTTGATTTTTTAAGCTTTGGTTTTCTTGTTGAGACCTTCGAATAAGTAATAATTTAATTCTAAGGTTTTAAATGCTTAAGGTAAGTCCTTTTATTTATTTGTTGTTTTTCTTTGCTGGCGAGAAGTCAAACTGTGGGCGTTTTTAATTAAGTTGCTAACTTTGATGCATATCTATGGTTCCAGACGTTGTTGTTTGGCTTAGTTGGAATATTGTATTTACTGCGTAGCCAAGGAATGTGCAAAAGCAGCATTGAAATATTTCTCTAGGTTAATTTTTTAATTACAAAAAAAAAAAAAGAAAAAAAAAAAAAGATTCTTTAATTTATGATACACCAATGCAGCATAATCTTCCATGATCGAACAAAATGTTGGCGACCCTTGGTGTTCGATTATGGGAACTGTTCGTCTTGGGAGACTTGAGACTTTGCCTCAGCTCAGCAATACGCAAATTAGTACGCTACAAAATAAGTTTAATATTTGTTTCAGCAGCTGCACAAGGTTTTTTACATTTCACAGAAAATGTAATGTAACAAAAACAGTTTTGCATATAACAAGATTTTTTATATGATTTATTGACATTTGATGAAGTTAATATTTTTTTATATTTGAATATTTTTTTTGTTAACTTTCAATTGCTAATGCATTGCTTTGCTTTTTATTTTACAGGTGATCTCGAATCGTGCGCCAACGAAGGTGAAGAAGTGCAAATACGCGGCATACAGAACTCAAAATGTTTTAAATGTACATGTCAGGTATGTAAATTTAAATTTTATGCTGCGCATTTATTGTTTTTTTTTTTTTTTTTGTTTTATTTTTTGTCATACTCATATAACACAAAGTAATGCAATACATTTTGTGCGCCAACTGATACAATTTGTTGGCTTGGCTGCAGAACATGAAATTTCAATAACCCAAGTCAAGTCCATATGCGAGCAATTGCCAAGATTGCAACTGCCAAACGCATTGTAGCAGCCAAACCAAAGCAATCCAATTCAATTCAATCCAATTCAACTCGATACAACAATAACAACACAGATAAAAGCCAACAAAGCGTGCATGGTCACTTAGACGCACACTGGTGCATAGCACGATGATGGAGTACACAGCTCAGCTCAGCTCAGCATAGCACAGCACAGAACAGAACAGCGTCTGAGCCAGTCAGCAGCCAGCCAAGTTGCTGACCCAATTACACACTAAAACTTACATTTATTTAACAAAAAAACTATTTACTCATATAAACATACCAGACACACACACACACACACATGTACTTATATTTGTATGGCATATGTATTTATGTATATATAAAGTATAAATAAAAGGACAAGGAGTAGATGGATGCTATGCGTATACATATTAAATGAAGCCACCACATACGCTTCAGCATGAGCGCAGAAATACGAGTAAAAAAAAAAAAAACAAAAAAAAAAAATCAAATACACGCTACTTAAAATAAATAAATCTTGCGCACTTGTGCCTGCTGCATGACTGGCTGGCAGGATGGCAGGATGGCAGGATGGCAGAATGGCAGGAATGGCAGTTTGGCAGGATGGCTGACGGTTTGGCTGGCAATACGTCTAGCAGGCATTGTCTAGCGCTGCATGTGCGACGCCACAGTCCGGCAGGATATGGACATTGGCGCTAGGTCCTGGCTACATGCTGTCAACATTTCATTACGCATGCCAATGTCGTGCGAACGAACACCCAATGGGTGTCCTTAAACACAGCAGCATGCCATGCTGTCGCTCCCTTTAGCGCGTATCTTGGCTATCAGCATCAGCAGCATAAAAATTATTTGTACAAATTGAAATTTGTTGATTTGACCATTTGAAATAAATTCTTTTTATGCGTAAGTCAAATTTTATGTATGTACACATACACATACACATATACATGCATACATACACTATACTAAGTGTATACACTCGTAGCCAACTGCATAAGTACACAAGCGACAGTAGTACAACAAAAATCAGTAGCAAATAGAATCTATAGAATGCTGTCACTACTTTATTGGCCAGCATTGTGTTAGACAAAGTCAATGTATCCTGGTCGCCATGAGCAAGCAAAAAAGAAAAAAAAAAAAAAGAAATTGTATTTTTATCCTCTTACAGACACAGCGATGCCGTTACTATAACTGAGATATGCGTATAAAATTTGAATTGTTTTTTTTTCCCCCTTTTTTTTTGTCTTCTTTTCTTTTATTTGCAAAATTAATACAAACGCTTATATATTTTTTTAAACTATTTTTTGTTTTGTTTTTTTTTTTTTTTTATACATTTGGATTTTTATGATCCAAGGTCGTCAAACAAGTTTATTTCCACTTTTTTTTTTTTTTTTTTGTTTTTCTTTCCTTTAATTTTGTATGACAATCGTAAACCACAAAGATCCGATCGCTTGACAAACACTTGGTAGCGCCCGGCGCTGCTCTGCATGCGTCGCACTCGTTCAGCACTTCGAGTTTGCAACATTGTAACGTTTATTTGTTGCAATTATCGCTAATGTTTAAAAATTAAATATAAAACTTAGCATTCGAAGTAAAACAGACAATGCTAATCGGCAGAGTATTTACTATGCAACTACAACATGAATGTGTGTGTATGTGTGTGTGTGTGTAATATGTGTGTGTCAGTCTTCGTTTTTGTCGTGTATACACTATATTTACTCCCTGGTCATCAGCGTCCGTTACTTGCTACAGTAGCAAGAAAAAAAGATCATAATAGGCGCCACTGCAGCCGCTGCCGTTTTAACATGGCAGCTAACAGACTGCAATGCCGCTAACAGACTGCAAATCGGCATTAACAGCCGCCAAGTGAACAGAAAAAAAACGCACGGCACGTTCAACTAACGCTGAGAACTTTTTTCAGCATCGAATGAAGAGCACAACGGAAAATCAGAGTCGACAGTGCTAAGTACCTGTGTGGTGAGTGCTTGCGGTTAATCGCAACAAAGTCAGTGCATTGCGTCGCTGCTAATTAGGTACACATGTGTGCTCTTTAACGGCAACAATGGCTGCAACAGCCGCTACCGTAGACATACAGCATGGCGCCAAGAGCTGCGAACGCGGCTATGCGCTGCTTAACGTTTTTGATGCTACTAAAGCAGCGCAGTAGAGTGGCGTGTGTGGGAATATTTGATCTGCATTGAGTTTTCATCACATCAAGTTATTGTATTCCGTTGTTAAGGACTGTGTTGTGTGCAGCCTAGAAATAGCAAAAAAAATTTAAAAACTTTAACTTGCATGCCCTTTGTTGGCATAGGAAGACTTAAAGCTGTCTCCCTAATTACGTTGTCCACGGATGCCGTTGAGTAAACTTAGAAAAATATTCGCACGTAAATCCCGAGACACAACACAAGCCGAATTTTACATTGTTCACCACTGCTTCACTGAAATAGTGAACCAAAAAACCATTCTTTCTCACTCACACACACACATACAGACAAACTGTGTTGGTGCACTCTATACTCTATGAGAGTTAAGCCGTGATGAAGCGAACAATTAATAAAATTCGCATATGTTAAATGTGATAAACAATGACGTCGGTATTCATGTCTGCTGCTGCGGCTGCTGCTGCTGCTGCAGTAGCAATAAAAACAGCAGCTGAGTTTGGCGCACGCGTCGCGGTTTCTTATTTTTTTTCAATATGTTTTTTGTCTTTTTTTTCATTGGTTTACTTGTTGTTGTGGTTGTTGTTGCGAAGTCGTTTTGTCAAGTGGGCGTAACCAAAAACATCATTGGCGCCACCTTACTTTAAAAATCACCACAAAAACTCGATCCGTTGCGATCCGATAATCGTATTCGTATTCGCCGCACAGTGCGCTGTAGTGTCGCCGTGAGAGATTTAAAAAATAAACAAAAAATTAATGCCTAAATAAACCGTTTCTTATTTGATAAGCGCTTTGAAGACTTTAATATGATCCTGTATCATTTACTTATACAACTTTGTTGACTTTTACGCAATAATTCTAAATAAAGATAATAAAGTTCTGAAAATTCTTATTTCTTATGAAGAAACTTTAATTCAGTTTATATTAACACAAAATTTAATACTGTGAACTATAATTATTAGAAGGCGCTGAATATATGCATATTTGTATATTTCATTACCAAGCTAATAATACAAATGTTTTATGTCGTTATACAATTGCAAATATCATATTTGATTTAAAGATGTTCTACATAATGAAAATTCTTTAGGAATTGTAATCCAAGCATTTTTTAAATTGAACTAATTATATACTGCAAAAAATAGTTTTTCTAGTATTCTAAAAAATATTTCTTCAAATGGTCATATATAGATTTACCAAAAACCAGAAATAAGTTATATATAATGGCCAAATAATTTTTTTTTCACTATATATCTTTATTTGTGCTGGCTTAAGAAAATTCTTTGTACGTGCAGTCAAAGCATGTAAGAAATACATGTCAGAAATATTGTTAACTTCAAACTACCTTTAGCCATAAACTACATCGTCAACAGTTTTTTATTTTTGTTTCGTATTTGTATTTTTTTTTTTATTTTTATTTTTTTGTTTTGTTCTGTTTTTTAACCAAACAAACTAACCACAAGAATAACAAAAACATGTCGCCAATTCGCATTATGCGACCCATTGACTCATGCATTTGCTGCCTTAGTTTGACCCACTGTGGCGCCAACATCTTTCGGTTAAGCTTCGTGTGGTTACCGATCGATATCTCGTTTTGCGGTTTACGTTTCGCGACGAATTTTTGCAAAGTCATTAAAAGTTCAGCATATTGAACATGTATTTATCGGAATCAATTTTTACCGCTTTACAATTATTGCTTTGCTCTCTTCTGCTCGCTCTACCTCTCTCATACATATAGGCACGCTCTCTCTCTCTCTCTGTTTCTCTGTAAGCCGCCCTCTTTCTTTTACACCTTAAACGGACACATGCTCTTACACACAAACACACACACACACATACACGCATGCTTTGAAGCTCTTAAATGAAGCCCGAAGGGAATTAACGCGGCTGCTGCTGCTGCTGCTGGGCCTGTATTGAGGCTGCCTGCGCTTAAAATGTTTTCAATAAACTTAACTCGTGCGCTTTGCTTATGCAAATAAAACAAACAAGCGCAAATGATGCGAGAGTGCGACAATAAGCATACACACAAGTCTAATAAGCAAAAAACTCTCACATACACACACACACACATACGCACATTTGATACGCATATCATGCATGATGAACTTAGCTGAACATAATAAAACGTGACACTTCGTATTGCCTTTAAGCGACTTTAAGCGGCCTCGCTGGCTGGCTGGCTGCCGCTGAGTCAAAAGGACAAGCGTTTTAGCATGGAGTATGCCATTTGCTTTTTATGCGGAAATTATGCTCAATGGTTATTACATATGAGTATGTCTAATAGTTTATGATTAAAGAGTTATGACATTATGTGACTTGGCGGCGGCAAAGACTTGAGTTTAACAAACGCAAAAGAAATGGCTTTGTTGAGTAGTGTTGGAGTATGTGCAGACTTGCACAAAAGCCCTGCCGAATTGCCATTTTAGGATTTTACATATTTTTTCTTATATGTTTTTTTTTGTTTTTACTGATTTAACGTTATTTCTTTTATTTGGTATTTGTTTAATTTTTTTTTTTCTTTTTATTTTTTTCATTTAACATTTATGGTAATCGCCTGCATGGTTTTCTCTTTTGAAACCGAAGTAAGAGCGTGTGTGAGTTATGATTAGACTGCCATGGGGCAAACTGAAAGCTATATGCCTGCCCTCATTTGCGCGCAGTTATAGTTTCCTCTAAGCATAATTTACATATTTCTTATAGGTATCTGAGTCCAAAAGCATACAGACAGACAAACATATGTATGTATGTACATATGCATAGTTGTGTATAAACTGATTTTTTAACGTTACACGATTTCTAGACATGACCAAGTTTGCACGGCAGTCATCATCAGCGCTGCTTCATCGTTGTCGTCGTCGCCGTCGTCGCAGTCGTCGCCACCGCTGTCGTCGTCGCTGACGTCGTCGTCGTTGACTGCGTTGCCGCTGTCGTGTTTTTGTTTAGTTCGAAAACTCGACTTGAAAGTCAGAGAGCGGCAAGCGGTAACTGATCGTGTTTTGTCAAACGCAAGGTCGTTGGAGGCCGTTTGCAAATGTGGTTCTGCCACTGTGGCATAGACATACTCACACACACACACACACACACACACTCATACTCATACATACAAGCAACATATGCGCATACATATGTAAACAAGTTGGACCCAACTTTGTACTAATTCAGCGGTTTTTTTTTTTCTTTCGTTTTTTTTTTTTTTTTTTTTTTGTTTTTTCACTTGCTCGCTCTCTGGTTTGCTGCTGCTTCTGCTCGCGGCTGCCTTCAGCGCTGACACTGGCACTGGCACTGGCAAACTACTTTCTTGCCATCGTGGCGCCTCTTTTGCTTCGCACTTTTTTCAAAGTTGTAAGCATCTGCAGCCACTATTCAGATATTAAAGTATCTGCCTGCGCACATATGCCTACAGCATAGACAGCATTGCCGTACATTCTTTAGCTTTCTTGTTGGGGTTTTTTTGTTTTTTTTTTTTTTTCTACTTATGCCTCTTTTTTCATTTTTATTTTGTTTTGTGTTTTTTTTTTTTTTTATACCGGTTTTAGTTTAGCAATGAAGAATTTCAAAACAGCACATAAAAAGCAAATAAAACTGTTATATCCCATGTATTTAGTAAAGATAAAAACACTTAAGAAATAGTTAAGGTTTGGTTTTGTTTTTTTTTTTGATATTTTTTTTTTTTGTTTTTGTTTTTGGGTTTATTTGCTTAGCCAGGTTTAGATATGTATGTAGACAACACATTAATGGAATTCCTCAAAAAATCAAGTTTATGACGTCAAAACAGAATTAGGGTGCAGCGAGCTAAGCGCGTATCAGCATCCAACAGAGCTTCTCAATGCCGTAATGCGGTATTTGACATGCAGCAACACACTGTCAAACATGAGTGCGGATAGTCACTGCAATTCTTCTAAGACTCTCGCTAAACAAAGTTGCTATATTGATTACAATAACAAAAACAACTTATAGCACATTCGAGTTTAAAGTGAGTGAAAGGTATTATTGTATATAGCAACTACAGGAAGCTTAAAATTTTTTTTTTTTTTTTAATTCCGCATACAGTGAAAACTCAGTGAAAAGCGCCAATGCAGTCTCAGTCAACTTTTGTCCGTGCTAGCGCCATGTCTGCTCATAAGGACTGTTCCTTAGCAGCGTTTTCACAGTATTTAAGTAAAATTCGTTTTTTATCACACGAAGACTGGGAATTACAGTAGGAAGTCGTCAATCCCGTTACCCTCTAATCTCGATCGTCCCAAAATCATAATGTAATCCGCATAGAGTTAAAAAATTTTCAATTTCTATTATATTCCTTGTAATTCGGATCGATAATTTTATTTATAAATAAACCTTATTTTTTAATCGAAGGTAATCCGGGTCAATCCTATAGACTCCGACTTTAATTGATTCGTATTGTTCCTACTGTATGTAGACAAATGTATATGGAAATTAAATGCTCTGACCACTCGACATTTCAAATTAAAGCAGTGTGCAACTCTACTAAGTGTTCTAGAGCAGGCTCACAATAAGACTGCCGAGCTGGCATATGCCTCAGCTACTTCTATAAGCGAACATTCAAAATACGCAAAATTTTGACACATGCATTTAAATATTTTATTTCAATTTATTGCTTAGCATAACTGCCAAGTTGCATAATAAATGCGGTTTAGTAAATGGAATTCTTGCAGCTGTTGCCTATGCTGGCCTAACCATATGATTAAACAATTAAATATTGTCTATGCGCATCTATATAATAATTTAACTGAAAGTTAAATTCTTATTCGTTGTTTTTTTTATTTTTTTTTTGTTTTTGCCCAAGCAAGAAACCGCATGACAGTAGTGTAGCGTCGACGAGTTGGCTGCGTTGCTGTAATACTCAAAACAATTGCCAATCCAAATAAAGATCCAATCTAGTTTTCCAAGTCAAATGCTTTAGCTTGTGAATGTTAAATTATACGTCTCAGGCAGCCTTTGTTCAGTGACTGAGACTCAGATTGTGACTGAGACTGACTGCATACAAATTAGTGAAATATTTTGCCTGTTTTTGGTTGGGCAAACAAGATTTATAACGTACATATGCACTTCGTAGATACAATTGCAATTAGTGCCAGCTGACGTTGATTAGACGCTTAACCCGTTGGCGTCTCTCTTCTCTCTCTCTCTCTCTCTCGCTGTGTTTTTTGTCGGGCAATAGCCAGCCAATGGTAAGGGAAGCCAGCGCAGAGAGAGAGCAGGGGTAAAGAAGTGGCGCAAAACGCGTCTGTCTCACCTTGCAACAAATTTGAATTATGATCGACATCAATCCGATTTAATGTGCAGCTTGCCGTCAACATGTCGTTAACAATATGTTATATATAAGAAAATGCTAAAACAATAAAAAAAAAAAAAAAACAAAAAAAACCGAAAACAAAAACAACACGAAAACGAAAAAAAATTTTAAAGCAAAACAAAAAAAAAAAAACAAAAAATTCATCGACATTGTTCTACAAATGCAAAACGCCCCCAGCCACGCCCCAAGCGACTAACAACTGTGCGCTGAATTTTTGCAACAAACTAAAAACGCAAGAAAAAAATAAAAAATAAAAACAAATGCAAAAAAAAATGAAAATAAAAAATCTCGCATAACTGGCAAAATACTTGGTACGTAAAAAGCAAAAGCAAAAGCAACAGCAACAGCAAAAGGCACTTGTTAAGTGGCAGCCAGCTCTCGGTTGGCAATGGCTGCTGCACGGCGAACAGCGAACGATGAACGCTGAACGGTGAAGGGTGTGTGGGGTAAGCGTCGTAGGCTGGGCGGGCAGGTGGTTTTGTCTGTGTGCGTGTGTGTGTGTGTGTGTGTGTGTGTGTGCGTCGCTCAAAGTCACATTGCATCAGCGTGCATGCGCGTCTTAATCAAAAGGTAAAAGTGTAAGTGCAATACAACAACAACAACACATGCTCACATGCGCAGTTTGTGGCAAACAAAAAGTAACTACACACACACACACACACACACATACACACCAGGTACGCACGAGGTTATGCTGAAAAGTAATCGACCAAAATTTATTTCTCAACATAATCTTCATTTAACTCAATGCACTTTATGTGTGACGCTACGCTTCGGAGAGTTCCTCTTTTCCAAAAAGTATGAAATAAAATTAATTAGCAGACGTTGAATTCGAATTTTATCTTATTGACTGCGAAAACTTGCTCATAATGCGATTGCTGTTGCATATGCATGCATATTCCAGGCAATATGGTTTGTCGTCTACACTCATGTAGTTCCCAAAATTCCAAACACCTTTTTGGGCCATGGGGCAGAACCTCAACAAACAGTAATACTTCCAAAAGTGCACCGAAATGGCATAGCTGCCTGCAAATTTGACAGATATCGGCTGAAGTATAGTGTAAAACAAATAAAAGCACACGAACTATAGACCATCTCTATACATATTTATATTTCCCATGTCTGTTATGTGGAATGTGGGAGAAACTGCTACTCCAGCTGTGGAGTATGAGGATCTTTCTGCAATTATTCATATGTGTGTGGCTATGAATAGTAGGAAACTCCTGCTTAAACATCGGACTCCGAAAGACCTGTTTTTAGTAAGGAGAGATTTTAATTTCCGCTAACATTAAAACAGTTTTAGGCAGAAGGTCGCCGCCGGGATTCGAGCCTCGCACCTTGCGCATGAGAGCCCAACACAGCTGCACTGTGCCATGCACCACAACTGTTCTATCTAGGAACAAACTTCTAAATAACAAAAACTTTTTCTTTTTTTGAAAAACGAATTTTGTATATAACGCAGTGATTTTCTCAGCCCAACTAGGCTCAGTTGACTTTTCAATCCACCCTCGCAAGTTACTTGCAGCGTTAATTGTGTGCGCGCGGTTAGCCACATGCGCGCCGCATAAAGTGCAACGCAGTGAAGCGCAACGCAGTGACAGGCAGACAGCCAGGGCAACAGGGAGCCCTGGCAGCAATTGTATGATTCGCATTAGCGAACTAATTTAATGTGTAAGCAAACGATTGAGCAAGTAATTGCACAAGTTTGCATTCGAGTTACTCGCCTTACATTCATACTTAGAACGTAGAAGGTATTATGGGAACGGCAGATAAACAATTTGAGCAGTTAATGGCAATTCACACACTTTTTTATTATCTATTTACATACATACATACATACATACATACATACATATATGATAAAATTAAGCTAAGCAGCAGTTGAGTTTATATTATGAATTTCATGTTATTGTTATTGTTCTTGTTGTTGTTGTTTTTGCAGAATGGTTTCGTCAACTGCGACAAGAGCTGCCCATCCATTGATGATTGCTACTTGCTGGATACCAAATCTTCCGATACATGCTGCAGAAGATGTAAAGGTAAGTAAATGCTACAAAAAAAAAATAAAATATAAAAATAATAAAAAAAAAATAAAACAATAAAAATAAGAAAAAAATACTAAGCCATGCTTAGTTGAAAATTTTAACTTTTAGTTTTATTTTTTTTTTTTTTTTGTTTGTTTTTTTTGCTTTGACACACAAATATGTTTTTTGCTTTTAGGTTGCGTTTTTCGCGGCATACCCTATGCCAGCGGCGCCGAGTGGCCCGATGCGGAGGATCCGTGCAGAACGTACAAATGCATTGCCAGTGTTGTCACCGAGACAACAATGAAGTGTTTCTCGCAATGCGATGGCAACGAACTGATGGCACCACCGCCAGGCGAATGCTGTCCCAGATGTCAAGGTGGGTTAGGCATAAAGGTTGCCATGCCATGTCATGCTGCGGCTGCAACAACAACAACAACAACAACACTTGGCTTATACATGCACACATACTACATTGATGTGCTGTTTTTGTTGTTGTTGCTGTTGTTGGTGTCATTACGCTGTTGGCAACTGCTTTGCGGCAGCAGCGCTAGGGCCAGAAACTAGTTTAATCCCTGCGTAGGTGTCTTGGGGATTATGGCGTATATACCATACCATACCAATATTTGCTATCTGTGTCTGTCTGTGTGTGTGTGTGTGTGTGTGTGTGTGCACATTAATATTTTATAGACACACTGTTATTTTTTTATTTTTTTTTTTGTTTTTATCACGCCACATCTACTTACCTTGAGAGGATCAATCAAGAACCACACACGAGTCCAATACAATGCCATGTGAGATCATTAACTAAAATTAGCTCAGATGATGTTTGTGGCATTACAGAATAAGTTTTTAAGTTGCTTCTTGGCATATGCAAACTCTCTAGAATAAAAAGCAAAAAAAAAAAAAACATTTATTTTTATAACAACAATAACAACATAGCAGCATTTGACGTCGCTACTAAAATGCTACTAATTCCTCATAATCGCAATAAAAATAAAAATAAAAAAAAATAAAATAAAAATATTAAAAAAATAATAAAAAAAAAATAATAAAAATATAATAAAATAATTTAATAGTAAAAAAAAATGTACAAAAAAATAAATAAATAAAATGGAAAAACAAAGAAAAAAAAAAAAAAAATAACCGGCGACAAAATATAAAATCTCTAAGACAGCTCCGGTTTATTCTTTCTATACAAATATGAATTTGACTTCAGTGCTGGCTGCGATGGTTGTTGTTGTTGTTATTGTTGTTGTTGTTGCTGCTGCCGTTGGGTGTTGACTTGCGAACAGATGGTCAACTGTGTTATATATGCATATAATTTTTTCTTTGCTTTTTTTTTTATATATGGTGGCGATTGTGAGATTTGTTTATTTATGAGCTTTAAATTGTCTATTAAGGCGACAATTTCGTATTGCGTGCATAAAATTGGCGATTCATCGTCTGTTTATTTGCCCTGATATCAAATCTTATAATGTATTAAAAATATATTACACACACACACACACATACACACACATGCTCACATACATGCATGAATATTATATCTAACTGTAGACATGTATGCATATGTTTTTTGTTGTTGTTGGTTTTTTTTGTTTTTTTTTTTTGTGTGCACTTGCTGACAAATTTGGCGGGATCTGACCAAGCGTCAATGTCACACAGGCAGCTGTTGGGGCTTGGCATTAGTTTAGGCTTATTATACACACACACACACACATACACACATACATATACATAGTACTACACATGAGACTAAATTGGTTTTTGTCAATTGTTTTTATTTTTTTTTTGTGCTTCACAGGCTGCAAAATAAACGGACAGACCGTGGCTGAAGGCCAAGAGGTCGTCGCCTCGATCGACGATCGCTGCTTGGTGTGCCAGTGCACGGACAACAGTCTGACCTGCGCCAAGAAGACTTGCCCCATACTGCAGTGTCCCATTACGAAGCAGATCCAACATCCCAACGAATGCTGTCCACGTTGCACCGAGCGTCGCGAATTTATGCCCGTCACAGGTAAGTCAGCGTCAATGTCAGCGTCAATGAGAGCGTCTCCCTTGGCGACAGATGGACTAAACGTTTCATTGCAGGCAAATGCATTTTCAACAATAAAGTCTACTACGATAAAACGCAATTCACGCCCGATCGCTGCACGAACTGCACCTGTTTGAATGGCACGTCGATCTGTCAGCGCAACACTTGCCCCATACTCGAGTGCGCGCCGGAGTTCCAGGAGATGGACGGCTGCTGTCCGCGCTGCATAACGGCGGAGGTGCGCAGCGAGTGCACCTACCATGACAACACGTACATGAACAACGAGACCTGGAACATGGGACCGTGCCGCAGCTGTCGCTGCACGGCCGGCACCATACGCTGCTCGGAGATGCGCTGCCAGGCGATCAAGTGCAAGGCGAACGAGGCGCTCACCGTGCCGGCGGGCGAATGCTGTCCGAAGTGCATCGAGACGGCGGGCACCTGCACCGTCTTCGGTGATCCGCACTTTAAGACCTTCGATGGCAAGTTCTTTAGCTTTCAGGGCTCGTGCAAGTATCTGCTGGCGGCCGATTGCCGTGAGCATAGCTTCTCCATACGCCTGACCAACGACGGACGCGGCACGAAGCGCTCATCCTGGCCGAAGACGGTGACCCTGAAGATGCGCGGCATACGCGTCAACCTGGGCCAGAAGATGCGCGTCAAGGTGAACGGCAGTCGGGTGGAGTTGCCCTATAGCCTGGCGCCCATCAGCAGCATTGAGCGACACGCCGACGGCATTATGCTGCAGACTGACGAGGGCATCAGCATCGAATGGGATGGCAATAATTTTCTACAGGTCATGGTGCCGGCAGCGTACAAACGCAAACTCTGCGGCCTCTGCGGCAATTACAATGGCATCGGACGCGACGATCTAACCAGCCGCGATGGCGCCAATCACTCCGAGCAGGAGGTCTGGCGTTTCGCCAACTCATGGAAGGTCGGCGGACCCAAGTCCTGTGCACGCCGCAAGGAGAACATTGCCGCTCTGCCGACCTGCAAGCAGCGCAAGTCGAATGCCTATTGTCGGCCGCTGCGCGAGTCGGAAGTATTCGGTAACTGTGATAATAGACTTAATCCCATTAACTACATTGAATCTTGCAAAATGGATGTCTGCGAGTGTCCCAGCGGCATGTGTCATTGCGACAGTTTTGCCGCCTATGCGCACGAATGCCGACGTCTCGGCATCCTGCTGCCCGATTGGCGTGCGGCGACCAATTGCCCGGCTGGCATTTGGCGACGTAATGCCACCACAGCACTGGCGGCGATTGCGCAAAATTCACTATACGGTGATTTGCGCTTTCTCACACAGAATGGACCGGCAACCGAGCGACGTCGACGCAAGCAGCAGCTGCGACGGCAGCAGAATGAATTGCTGCAGAATGATTTCTTTGAGAAGCATGTGCCGAAGAGTTTTCTACGTCCGAAATCACCTGATCGTACGCCGCCGCCGTTGCATTAAGCAACAACAACAACAACAACAATAATTGCAACAGCAACAAAGCCGCTCACACATACATATGTATGTGAGCCAACGTACGCCGAGTATTTTAGTTATGTGCATTATATTTATCCTCTAAGCATTTCTCACACAACGCAGCAGCAGCAGCAGCAGCAGCAGCAGCAAAGCAGCAGCAAAGCAGCAGCAGAGCAGCAGCAGCAGCGCAAAAATATTTGTACATACATGATTTTAGTAACTGTAGCCCTGCAACACTGCACTGCAACACTGCAGCACTGCAGCGCCTGTTGTCTGTGGCTGCAAATTGCATGTGCTTGCATAATAATTACAACAACAACAACAACAACAAAAAACAAGAAAAAGTTCCGTACATAACATTAACATAAGGTTAAGCTTATGGCTTCAATTTTTAACGTATTTTTTTTTTTTTATTTTTTTTTAACAACTGCTCTGTATACAAAAGTAAATGCGAACAAACTATTACTAACAGTGAAACCCACACTTACACAACAAAGCAAAACAAAGCAAATGCAACCCGCACACACATACACACACACACATACACAACACACACACACATACCCAAGCAGTAATGCACCATGACAGCGCACAGTAGCAGTATTAAAGCCCATTAGCAGTTTTAGCAAAAAAACAATTTATTATATTTACATATAAAATACTATACTATATATGTATGTAATATATGTATAATTATTTTATATTAACTTTGTTACTAAAACTGTTAAAAACAAAAACAAAAAGAAAAAAAAAACAAAAAATGTCCTCACAAGTAATTCTAAAACATGATACTCGCATACTGTTTTTTTTTTTTTTTAAATATTTTTTTTGTTTTATTTTTTTTTTTTTTTATATAGCAGATTTCTTAGTCTAATTTTAGCACAATTCTCATCGCATTTACTAAAACAATTACGCACACACACACACACACACACACATACCTAGGCACACACACGCACACACACACGCTCACGCACAGCAACTTAGTTACTATAAAATCCGTTTGTTCACTGGCTCGAATTTTGCTAATGGCCAAAGGATAATTGCCTTGTTGTCCTTGCTGCCATTAAGGCACACTTCATTCCATTAACTGCGCATCTACACTCATCTGTTGCCATTCTGTTTTAGCACTTTAAGTTTAATTTATTTTCGCGCATAAGTTTTATTTTTATTATTATTATTATTATTATTATTATAACTATAAATGTTAGTTTTACGTCTTTTTTATATATGCATATATATATAAATATATATGTGTATTCACATACAAACATACATATGTATGTGTATTTTATTTTATATTTAAGCTTATTACAGTTCTGGCCGTTGTACAATAAGCGTATGTGTGTATTTTTTTTATAACTACAATTTAATAAACTTTAAAGAAAAAACGGGAAAAAAACACATAAAAATTAGTTATAAATTTTGCTACAAAACAAAGTGCATTAAAGTTTAGTTACGCAATTAGCAAGTAATTAAAATATTTACAACTTAAGCTGTAAACTTATATACATATATATATATATATATATACATATATATATATTTGTGTATATATATATATATATATATATGTAAAAAAAAGAAAAGAAATTTGCTCAAACAGTATTTTGCTTAGTTTATCAATTATTACACATATACATATATATAAATATATAAATAAAGAATAATAAATGAAATTGTTTAAACAAAACGATGAAGAAGAAAGAAAAAAACAACAAAAAACTAAATATTATTATAATTATTATGTTATAACCAACTATTTATAACTTTCCTAAAGTTTCGCGTTTGAAGCCAACTTCTGAAAACGCCACAAAACATTAAATAAATAAATAAATAAACAAAAGTAATCTCTTTTATACGATACAAAAGCATAAGAAAAGCCTACATAAAAATGCAAATAACAAAAACAAACAAACAAACAAAAAAAAAAGAAAATCAAAAGTATGTACTTAGGAAAATTGTCTAATCTCATTAAGTTGATAACTATGTATGTATGTATGTGTACGTATGTATTTCCAATTTAAACAAACAAAAAAACAAAAACAAAAAGAAGAGAAAGAAAACAAAAGAGAAAACAAATCAAAACAAAAACAAAAAAAAAAAAACTGTGTTAATATTTATAATTTTTTTTTGTCCTTTAGATTTATTTATTCATCTTTTGCCATTTTTAACTGAAATCTAAAGTGAAGCGTATATTTTATATGAATGCATTAAGTAAAACTTTATTCCATAAAACAAACAAAAACAAAGAAGAAAATATAAAAAACAAAAAAAAAAAAAACAAAATAAAACAAAAACAAAAAACAAGCATATAAAAACAATTTCAAATTGAAAATAAATTTCAATGCAATGTTGAACAATTGAAAACTGAAATGTGTATTTATTTATTTTTTTTTTTCACTCTTCGGGGCTACACATGCACAAATGTGCAGCCGCAGCTCAGTAACAGGCGGGGGGCTCCCTCCCAACATGCCATAGGCAATTTTGCCTGCAAAGTATGATTTTGAACCTCTGCAAGTTCGTGGCAAACAGGACAATTGCCATAGCATGGGCAAAGGCGGCAGCGACTGATCTGTGTATTGGCGGTGAGGCCTCGTTAAGTCGCATAATAGTGAAAGCGGTTAGTTGGAACTTGGACCGAAATAGTTAAGCAAATGTAATGAAGTTTTTTAAAAATAACAGGCAACTCAAACAATTCTATTTTTTTCTAAGGGTTTTAGCTTTTATCTGCATATAGAAACTCTTAAATTGTACCTACAGTTGAATTTTAGCAAAATTACTTGAGTACAAAGTCAAATTTTAGCATAGAACAGCATAAGGATCTCAACGCGGGTACTCATGTGTCTGTGGAATGGAACGTCCTGCTTAGAGTCTAATATGAAGGCCTATTAACTTCAATTAAGGGAGTTTATACAACGTCGGAAAATAAATTATATATAAATCTATATCTTCTATATTATATTAAATATGAAGCAGCAATTTTTGTAGCAGCTTGGCGTTTTTCCATAAAATTTCAGTTTTCCCGATATTTAGAAAAATGTAGAGTGCTGTCTAGCTTCTTGAATTCAAAAACGGTCATGTGCTTAAACAGAATAATTCTTGCCTTGTCTAATAAGGATTACACTGTTCTAATTTAAAGAAATTACTTATTAGACAACTAAATAGGCATGTGTTCTTCGTTAATCTCAAGCGTTTAAAGGATTTGGCAAATGATGGTTGGTTGACACAAGAATTTTTATCTCTTTGATATTTTTTTTGGTGTCATAGTGTGAGTTGTAAATTGAAGATCTGAATACAGATTAGCAGTTAACGCCAGCGATATGTGTACGACACTGATATTTAAAAATTAAATATGTACTAGGAGATTTTATTGCCGAGTTAGTACTGTATAGCACAAAAAAATCACATTTGATATTTTAGAAAAACACCGAAATGTGTGAGAACGATGCTGCACAAAGCTTTCATCTGAATGAATGGGTTTGGTATATAGTGGGGCGGCATTGAAATCGAAGAAGTTGCCTGCCCATGCAGCTCTATGCTGGACCAAAATACCGACATGCGAAAAAATACTTCATATCTAAAATAATCCTATATAATAAGGTATAAATAATATATTTAACTAGCAATCCCGGCGCGCTTCGCTTGGCGTTTTTTTTCTGTCCAGTTTGTGCAACCATCTTCGTTTGTCAAACCCGTTAAAAGCATGAGAAAAAAAGAGAGCACATGCTTTTTCTTTGTCCAATTAGTAATTCTTTCAAATATCCTAATTAGAATCTGATAAAACAATTTATTTTATACTACAACAAAAAAAAAAAACAATATTTATAAGCAGTGACGAAAAGCTGCTCTGTGAGCATAGTTCGGCTATTCTTTCGGCTTTTCGTTCGGCAAGACAACAAAGTCGTCGTATAGCAAAATATAAGCAATCAACGTACGAACGTTTTTATGTTGATTCCTTTGTTGTATTTGTAACTTAATACTAAAAAAAAACATATTTAATTAAAATAAACTGAAAAAGTAAGTATGCCACTCAGTTAGTAATAATAAATGTGATTTTATAAAAAAAAAATTATTAAAATCGGTTCAGTATATTTTGTTTGAAAGCGTGACAAAATTTTCGTCTTTAATTTTATATAATTAGTATAGATAGACTATTATAGATATGTATATGTTGGGATATTGTTTGACAGGACTTTGTGTGTTAAACCCAACCACACACAACACAGCGACGCATGCTGTCAAAGTGAGACACTTTCGCTAGTTTCATGGGACAGGCGCATCTGCACTATGCCGACTTGCTGTGTGGCATCATCGTGGTCGAATTTTGCTCAGCTGCCACGCGCGGCATCAGTTTCACTGGCACGTACGCAAATAATCAAAGTCATCAAACACAGCACATCCAGCAGCTCCGGCAGCTCAGCAGCCATGTCGTTTGCGGCTTAGATTTTGCATTCGTTGTGTAGCCAAGGCGGCCGGCCAGCGCGGAGTCAGATCAGGTTGCCTTCAATGTAAATGCTATGTACTTATGTTTATTTATTTATTTTATGCGCATTGCGGCGGTTGTCAACAGCAATTTAGGATTTTTGAAATTTGGTCTCAATTCAGTTGGTTTTTTTTTATTTTGTTTTCTCCTGTTCTGTGCTCAAGCGTCAAATGTGCCACCAACGTGGCCAGGCATGGCATAGAATTCGATATGTTGGCCACGACGACAAATGTCGTTTTGTATATTTTGAACTTCACTGGAAAAAAGCAACAAGTGATATTGTGATTTTGTTGTTGTTGTTGTTGTTATTGTAGTTGTTTAATGTTTTTTTCCTTTTTTTTTTGTTTAAATAGTACTTAAGCATGTGTGTGTGTGTGTGTGTGTGTGTGTGCGCGTGTTGCGTATTGAGACGCCCAATCAGTCGCTGCAGAGCAATGGCTCACGGCTGAGCTGTTGTGCTGCTGCTGTTGGGGTCAAATGCGCCTTACATGGCGTTTAGCTGCATAAATAATACATACTATGTGCATGCATATAACATATGTATATAAATAATTGCATATTAAATGTATAAAATGCGACATTTCTGCTGCAAGTTGCCAGTTACACTGTAAAAAAAGCAGGCAAAAAAATAAAGTACAGTATGCACTCGTTAATACGGCTACCCACTAATCCGGAACGTCCCAAAAATCATACTTTAATCCGCATGGAATTTAAATATTAAAATTTTCTATTATGTAACTTATAATCCGAATCCGAATCGCATGTTTTATTATGCAATAATTGATAATAGAGTAAAATAAAATATGCTTATTTGATATTCGCTCACATACCACATTACTCCTATACATACCTTTTGAAAAAAAGTGACTCCCCGACTCAGTATGAAATGTGACAAAAAGTTAGGTTTTCAGTTAGTTTTATATTCTATATACTTGTATATATATTTTTTTTTTTTTTTTAATAGTCATATCTCTTTATTATTATTATTATTGTTTTCTAGGCGTTAATCAGCACTCAGTTTGTGGTATACATATATATTTTGAAAGAATTAATGGAAATATTTATGTTATTTTTTTTTATAATAAATTAAACAGTATTTATAAATATTCTATTATTTTTAATATATCTAAGGTAGTCTGGATTACCTCATAGTTTGGATGGTGCTCGGTTTTAATTGAGCCGAATTAGCGAGTTGCTACTGTATATTAAAGAAAAAAACAAAACAAAACTCATTCAAGAAACTCAGTCACTTAACGCGTTTAAAAGAAATCTTTTAAATCGTTCATGTATAAAAACAAGCAAGAAAACAATTAAATGCATCTCTTGGCGCACACACACACACACACACACACACACACGCACACGCACAGAGACAACACTCACATGTTCCATGTTGCATGTCCAAAAACGTCAAAGACACGAACCTGGCACGTGCGTTGCATGCATTACGATTCAGTCAGGCAGCGGCTCTTAGCCACATCGTCATCATCATCATCAACACGATCATCATCATCATAATCGTCAAGATGAGACGCAGGCATTACAACAGCAGATTGTCATACTAATAGACGAGAAATGGCAGAGCGAGAGCATGTTTATGCGTCTATTCCTGAGAAATGAGTTAATGTTAACAATGGCTGACATCTGTTCGCCTGTTCGGCTGTCCATTGTGGCTTTGCGGCGTTGTGGGCCTGTGGAGTTGCTGCTGCTGCTGCTGCGTGCCAGTAATGTCTGACAATGCGGTCCGTACGTGAGGGCCAAACGAATGCGCTTCCGCATCACATGCGCCAGCCGTCAGTCGCGAGCTTGGTGCACAATCAGAGACGCTATCAGCGGCCTGCGCCATGAGACCCGTGCCAATTGTGGCTACTGCCGGCGGCGTCAGCGTCGGCGGCAACGGCTCCAAGCTCGGCTGGCTTATATGATAGCAAATGGTGTTGGCACCACGACACGGTGCCTTATCTGGCGCGTTTACAGTCCATATCTGGCTGCCTGTGGCTGCCTGTGGCTTGCATGTGGCACGCTGCACATACTTAATTGGATTGACATTAGATCAACGTCAGCGTCATTATCAACAGCAAAAGTCATCATCGTCATTGCTGTTGTCATTGTCAGTGTCATCGTCAGCCGGGCGCAAAGTCATCGGCAACGTCATCGCCATCGTCATCGTCATCGTCATCAATATCAGCATAATCACAAGCGTCAGTAGTGTGTAGCAGACAAAAGTGGCACGAGTGGCGCCGGCGTTTGCCAAATTTGGCGCATCATATGGCTACAGTAAAGCATGCATACATACATACATACATAAATGGCGCTGCATGCGTATGTGAAAACATTCACGCGGCTGCTGCTGCCCATTAGAAATTCTAAAGCATTGTCGGATTACACATATGCAGGCACATGCATGCGTTGCCAGCCATGCTTGCAATTTCTAGACAACATGTGTTCTGCCAACAACAACAACACTAACAACAAAATAAGCAAGCAAAGCAAAAGCACCAAAAGAAGTTCCAGTGTAGGTCGCTTAAATCTCAGAATTTATGTGCGCGTTTATCTTAATGTATGACAATAAATACAACAAGCACAACAACAACAACAGCAACAACAACAACAACAGCAGCAGTTAAAATTATGACAATGCTGCGTTGCGTTGTTTGCTTTGGAGCTTAAAATCCATTTGGCATACATATGTAGACGCGACGAGGGTTGGCAGCCGCCAGTAGCAAGTGTGGGTCGCTTAGCTGCCTAGCAACCCTGCAGACTGATATCAAAAACAATAAGCAGCAAATAGCCAAACTGTCATTGCAATAAGTTTACGCTGCACACATAGCGAAACACAGAACCAATAATAAGCAAATTCATCTTCGCATTGAATTGGCGAAACGCGAACATGCGAGCTGAGATGCGCACGATAAGCGGAAATGAGTAATGCCACCATGACCAAAGCGGAAACGCTGCTTGCTAAGCCAAGCGCTGGCAATGGCGCTGACACACACACACACACACACTCAACTATACACATAACTCAACTGAAAGAAGTGCTGCTCTAGGTTATTTGTCATATTGTCTGTCGTATGTGCATAACTGAGCACAAGGCACTTCCGCTCTGGCGCTCTGCCCCCTGCTCCGTTGCTGTGCTGTTCGACAGCGCGCACTGCCAAGCAGGGTTAGCAAATACATATGTAATTTCAATAGCTGTGCATGTGTGTGTGTGTGTGTGTATACGTTAACTCGCATAACGACAGCCAACCAAGCTGCTGGGGTAGGAGGGGGGGCGGCCCCATACTTGTGTGTGAGGGATGTGTGCGTAGGATAAACGCTATCGCTCCATTAGCGCATATGTCAACAGCTGCCCACGTCCCTGGCAAGCGTTCAAGTACATGCATGCATGCCATGCCGCTGCCCTGACCAGCAGCGTATTTGTCGCGCGTTGACAACGCAAGTCGAAAATTGTAATAAATGAATTGTGCTAACTCCCACACAGGGCAGTGCAAGTAAAAATCGCTTTTGACAAGTCGCCAATGATGCAGAAATGATTTTTGATAATTTCGTTTGTCATTGCCATTAAACACAAAAATCTCTAAAAAAAAAAAGAAAACAAAAAAAAACTGACAGCCTAAAATTATGCATTAATTTTTTTTTTCCCAAGACATCATTAAAGTCGCCTGGAGTATGTTATCTAATATAACACAGCGACATCGTTGCCAGAAGACATCATTGAAGCTGACACATACGCAATGCTCACATTACCCTATCTTTAATGCTGCAATAGTCAGTTGGTTTTCTTTTATGCAGAGCAGATTTTCAACTATTCCAACATAAATAATTTAAAAAATTATTGCTTTAAATTTATTTTTTATTTGTTGCTAATTAGGATTTTGGTTTTTTTATACCCTGTAACAAAAAATGCTAAGTTCAGCGTCAATCAAATAGATACCAGTTCGTAGAAAAGCAAGGAAACTGATCCTAAATTGAGGTCAAAGGCAACGTGTCACTAAAATATTTATACACATACAAAAAGAACGGAATCATACTCTAACCCGTACAATTTTAAAAAACATTTCATCATAGTCCGGATTGACCCCGGTTCAATTAGCGAGCTTCTACTGTACATACATGTATTGTTTTATTTAATTTTATTTAATATTTAAAATAATCTTAAAACCAATTGAGGTGAATCAGTTTTTCTAATTTGTTAGAATCAAATATTACTGCAAAATTTCCCAAAACGGACTGTCCACCTAACCAGACTATTATAACCCCACAAATTCCGTCAACGCAAGCAATGCATAGTTTTTTCTATACAAAATGCATTCCCATAACCAAACGCTTCAAATAACCGAACAAAAACCTCACAACTATTGGTATACGGTTAGAGGAGATTCTACTGCATGCAAAATGGCTCAACGACATTTGTAGCTATAAATAAAATAAAAAAATAAATGTACATATAAACAGGGATACCCCAGTAAATCTTTAAGCTTTTCTAGAGAACTGTAAGTTAATAAGCTGCACAGCTGTAAACTTTATCCATAACCTATAAGATGAGTGTCAGACCACAAAAATCATGCGGTTTTTTTTTCTTATTCGAACTTATTTAATTGTATTTTTTTATTTTTATTTTTTTGTTAATTTTTTTGTTTTTATTTTGATCAACTTTGTGCTGAAATTTATCTATAATCAATTTATTTAAATACCCATGCAGCGTGCGTGTCTGCGAGTATAAGCCGTGACGTCTGATTGTAGCAGCAGAGCTTTCTAATTAATTCATGCTATTGCCTACAAAAAATTTGCATTTACTCAATAGTATGGTTCTGCAGAATTCGTAGATCCCGAGCTAAGCAAAACCAAACTAAAAAAAAAAAAGAAGGAAAAAAAAGCAGTTGAGTGTTTTTACGCGGCAGCGGTGATAATTCATATTCAGGCAACAGGCACGCTTAAGTAATTAAAAGCCAAAAGCAATCAGCCAAATGACGACAAAGACGCAGAAAGAGACGACATCGCAACGAATACACATGCTCAGTCGGGCGCTGAGGTTCGTGTTGGCTGCCAGCGGCTTCAAACAGACAGCGCAGTCTTACCGACCGACCGACCGACCTAACAGACGCACGGGCGACACACGTTCGCATTACTTTTTCCCAACAACAACAACACTTTGCAGTATATTATTACATTAAGCAGTCCAGTGTTGTCACCACGTCATTTTTCACTACTTCTCAGGAAGACTAATGCTAGTGAAAATGACTGAGAATATTCCTGAAATTGCGTTTTCAGGATTGTGTATTTTGCGTTTATCTGTTATGTTATGAAATTCATCTAATGATAGTCCTCAGTTTGTTATGAGTGTCTGGATTGTTGCCAGAACTTGCTGAGAACTAGCAACCATCAAATGCAGAAATCCTATGCATCGTCTTAAAATACTATTTTCAAATTACAAAGCACTCAAGGGTGGGCTAAATAAAATTTATGAAAAATGCTTATTTAAACTTGAGTGTTTATTAAGAAATACAAAACAAAACAACAACAAGCAGCGGCAACAGCAGCAACGCAAGCGATTCATAATAATGCAAATCAAACAAGTTGTCATTCATCAAATCAAGCGACGTTCTGGCGTCTTTTGTGTTTTATACACTTTTTTTTTATTACATTTGAAATTAATTATTTAAATGAACATTTGTTCACATGCCAATGTGTGTGCATGGCAAGTATGTTCGCTTATGTTTTCCTTAACCACTACACCATCCCCCCTCCTCCATGACCATTCATTGCCTTAAGCAGTCAGGCATGGGATATTATTAACTGCATGTGTGAAATACGCGACGTTGAATAATTTGTTTATAATTGCGTGAAAAAAATAATAACAAAGAAGTTACGCTTAGGCATTACGCTATAAAAACTAAAACAACTGCGTAGGAGGTATCTGGTTACATGTTTTTCAAAGCTGGTCACCTAACGCACTACGCATATGCATGCAGCTGTGTATGTATGTGTGTGCGTGTGTACTGATATGTAAACAACACGTGCCTACAAGACTTGAACAAACTTACAAAAAAAAAAAAAAAAATTAAAACTTACACATTTGTTAACAGCAATTAAAACTTTAATATGTGATGCATGCATGTATTTACATATGTACATACATTGTATACATATGTATGTGTATATTGTATTATGCATGTTTAAGCCTTTCTCGGAAATACTTAGTTACATTGTGCATATGCATGTGTGTATGTATGTGTGTATATGCCAACAAAATGCCAACTTAACTTTAAGTAGCGCATAATGACTGCCGTGTGTTGTTGTCATTGTTGTTGTTATTGTCATTGTTGTAGTTGTTATTGTTTTGCTTTGTCAGCTCATTTAAATATTTAAAATATAAAGAATATTAATGAATATCATTGTAATTGCGTTATACTCATATAGTATCTGTGCTGTAGCGGCTGCATTGTGCATGTTTCGATAATTATGCATGCAGGCACATGTAAGCATTATAAGATATTATATACATATACATTGCCCCGAGGCAAACGAGTTGGCATGGCCCAGCGTCGCTGGCGCTCACTACTCGCTGAATGTTGCGGAAGTTGTTTAACAAATTATCTAATCGCTGCCTAAGTAGCTGCTAATAATGCGCAATACAGAGTCAGTAATGCCATATAATGCACATTGCTCAATGCTTACATTAAAACATTTATATAAATGCAACTTTGCATCTTTGTTTTGTTTTCTTTGCTTCTTTGTTTGTTTCTTTGTTTACTTTGCTTTTTTTTTTTTTGTTTTTTTTTTTTTTATACAAAAGCAAACGAATTTATTATGTAAATTATACAATTATTTTGCTACATCACACGACAGCCAGCAGCAGCTGAAGAATTAAGTGAGCAGCCGGCGCCGCCTGCGGTAAACCTACAGAGACAAGGGCACAGGGCACAGACAGCTGGGCATGATGCTTAATGCAAAATAAAATTAATTGCTACAGTTAGACTCAAATTAAAATTACACACTTCGTTTATTTAATATATTCTTTTTTGCTGACTTGCGAAAACTAAGCATAGTTCAAAATTAGCTACTGCGAAAGAATTTCGCTGCTGCACTAATGTTCAATTTAGAATTCGTGATCTTTACACATTAATGGCCTTGTTGCTGTTAGCAAAATTGAAAATTAATATTTTTCATTATATTTATTATATAAATACACTTTCATGCGTCACATTAACATCTACGCTTGCCTTAAGTCGACTTATTTGCAGCTGCTTAGCATGTTTGCACATCCTACGTAGCTTGGCCACAGTTAAGTTAATTCTAATAAAAGTAAATCGGAAGTCATGCCTGGCTGAGCAGTGACTACACTCTTCGCATAGGAAGCATCTTAGCCAGTCGTTGGGGTGATGTGTGCTTTATACAAATCATCAATCAAATTGACAGGAACGTGATGCTCAGCTAAAAATATATTTGACTCACGTGCCGACTCACGTACATATATGCGTGCGTTGACCTGCGACAACTTTTCAAATTTTGCAGTATTTTTGACGAAGTTGTCACCGACATATAAGGTCAGCAAGAACTAAAAGGTGCGTGAACCGTCATATTTTTAAGCTCTCTGTACGATTTGTTTCGCATATATGACAGCAAATTTATTATTATATTTATTATGCAATCGTTTTAATAATTCAGCAATAGGTTAGCTATCTAAACAACAAAAGTCTATATATAAAAAGCCAAGAGAATTAAGTTCATTTTGTCATAGTTAAAATTAACAAATACAAATAAATATTTTGTTAAATTCTGATAGATTCGCAAGAATTTAGCTTATCACAAACGACAAAATTTCGGTGAATTAAGAATAAGTGAAATTTTACCTTACCTTTGCACATGCAGATGACAAGCCTCTTTCGTTGCTTGGCAAATAAGTCATTCTTAAATAGCACACAACAACACAAAGCCAACAACAATGCAAAATTGGTGGCAATTGTTTATGATTAAAGAAAAGCATTCACACATGTGCTCAAACTGAGTAGATTATTTGAGCTCTCTTAATTAATAGCTTGCTTTGTCTCTTTAACAACATTAGTACCCGTTAACCGACGCCGATGCCGATGCTGCCTTCCGTTTATATACTACTGGCTTTGACAAAAAAAAAAACACAATAAAACAAACACAAAAAACAGAGCTACATTTTAATTAATATTTTTAAGCACTCTTTTACAAATAATTTGCACTAATTTACAAAAAAAAAATTAATCATTAAATTAACGAAAACAATCACTTTTCAACTGCAGCCATTTACACATTTTCGATACGCACCAAACCAAAAACAAACTGAAAAGCAAATGAAAATCAATCAAAGAGTAAAACAGCAAGTATGTAAACATCAAAGAGAAGGTTAAGCATAAAGAATTTGCAAATCGTAAAGGCAAAGAATTCTCTTAGCTTTTAATCCTAAACTACATATTATTTGCTTTGGTTGAGAGTTTTTAGCACTTAAAACCAGCCTTTGAACTCTTAAGATAAGCTTTACTTGCGGTAATAATAAATCAAACGAATAACTGCGTTTATTTCTTTCGTCTATTAAATCTCTGTTTGGTGTTAATTAAGTCTCAATTTCGCGAGATCACTGCAAGTGACTTAATTACGTAAAATTTAATAAAAAAAAATAAATGATTAACTAATTTTTCTTCAAATTTCATTTGACATAAATTTACTTGCTTTTTATTTTAACGGTTGGTACCAAAGAATTCCTAAATAGACGCTTTGCGGCGAACTTTAACTTTATGAAAAGCTTGGAAAATTTGTCCAATTATGGGAATTGTCTGTTTCAGCAGATTTCGCTGCATTAAAAAAAACTATATTATGCAGCAATATCATCCCCCTCAGTTACAGTAGACAAACTATAGCAAATAAAGTCAGGAATTCTCTGAAGCAAACTTGCATTTCATAAAAGTCGGCTTTGCTCCTTTTGTATTGCTGCTGTTATCCTTGTTGCCATAATCTTCCCTTTGCTCTTTTTTTAATTCAACAATGCCAATTACAAAAACTAGCCCGAAGTACTAATGAAATTGTTATGATTTGTGCTGTTTACGTTAATAATAATTTATGGGGCATTCGCAGGGTGTCGCATACATAATACTTAAACGCCTTAATAAGCAATTATTATGCTTTATGCCTAATTTATGGCACATACTCTATTCGTGTAATAACGAACATTTAATGTACTCGAGTGTAAGCCCTATAATTTTATGCAGTAAATTATTATTTGCTTTGCTTATTTAACCTTAAGAGAGTCAAGTTGCCTAAAGTTAAGATTTGCAAAAAAAAAAAACCTAAGCATAAGCAAGAGATCAAATTTACCAAGCTAGGCTGGGGAAGTAATCACTTTTTAATAAGACTGTACCATACAGAGCTAATGCTATGCATAAATCGAATTTACATAAACTTTCCACACTGTGCCCAAAACAGAATGCCTAATGAGTTGATAATAAATTAGAACACATTTTAGGAAGTTTTACTTTATTGATTTACAGATGAGCGCTTGGTAAAGCAAAATACGCGTCTCCAGCAAAGCTAATTTGAATATTGGAAGTTCTTTAGAAAATACTGTTTATATACTTTGTTACATAACAGATGTTAGTTGACCGAAGCAGTGTTGCATATAAAGTTATTACATGGAAAATTCAAAAAGTCACTGACTTATCAAACTACCCTAGGGCATGAGTACTGCATGACACGTCTCCTAGTTTAAACTTCATTTATCGCTTATAAACTTTTAATTTATACTGCAAGCACTCAATGATTTCGTTGTTTGAGTTTAAGATAGAAACCTACACAAGGAACTCAAAATACCCATAACAAATCAAATAAAAAAAAAAAAAAAACCAATGCACATATAAAAGAAATTTAATTTATTTTATTGGCTAAGAAATAATTTCGCACATTTTATGATTGTTAAATATTTTTTGACACTCAGCTGCTTTGAGCTAGCCAAATGTACAAATATTAAAATGAACAAAATTATATATACTTATGTATGTACGAGTATATGTATGTATTCGCGCTAAAATTTAGCTAAAGTAACATTAGTTTTGTTTATGTAGGATTTAACATTCGCGGCCATGCTTAAAGGCAAGTCGGGCGCATTTATTTATGCTACTTAATCAGACGAATTGTATCGCATAGGAGGAATAAGTAAAACTAATCCATCTTTTACGACAGCGAAATAAATTTACGCGCAATCGGTTTATAGCGCGACAATGCGACGTCGAAAGAAAGCAAAGCAGAAGAGAAGAGCCACAGCCACAGCCACAGCAAAAACAGCAATAATGGCCAACAATGGCATCAATAATTTTATTGACTTATTCCAGCATATTAATTTTCGACATTTGCGCTGCTTAGCTGCTGTGGTGTGGAATAACATCAGACGACAGTTCCGCTGCGCCCGGCGAACAGGCCAACGCAGTATGCTGCTTCTTTATTTTTGTGTGTTTTTTTTTTCTTCTTCTCATTTTTGTTTATCGACAAATGTCAATACAGAAATTTATCGAATTTACAAAAGAGCCAACAAAACGTTAAAAGCCGGTGGCTGGCAGTGCTATTATATATCTTTGTAGCTGCTTAACTGCCCAGCAAATGCCCAAGACAACTGCCTAACTGCCTGCCTAACTGTCTGACTGTCTATCTACATATCTATCTGTCTATCTATCTATCGGCTGAGGTGTCGATCTGCCATACGTAAGCAGCGACGAGTTGAGCAGCGCACGCACTCCTCGTTCCCTCAAAATTAATATTTATATTTATTAGTTTTTTTTAGTAAACTTGTTCTTGAGTGTTGGTTCGCTTGCTCGCTTGCTCCCTTGCTGCTCATTTGTTTGTTAGACAGCTCATTTGCTAATTCATTTGTGCTAAACGTGTTAGAAAGGCTTGGCTTGGCTTGACTTGGGTTGACTTGTCTCGGCTTTGCTTTGCTTGATGGCTTGGCTTGGCTTGACTTGACTTGGCTTAGCTTAACTTGAGTTGTATTGTCTTAACTTAGCATAGCGTCAAGTGCTTTAGCTGGGATTGACTTTGCGTGCGGTTCGATTTGATGCTTTTCATTCACCGCTCAATGAACAGACAATACGGACGCAAAGTAGCTAAAGTCTGTTTGAAATATCGTGTGAAACTCGGACTTCTGTGACTTTTTAAATTCGTGGCCAATTAAAGCTGTCGCTTGATTTATTCAATTAGGCATATTAGTGTTAAACAATTGCTGCCCTCAAAACGCATTAATTATTTCGAAAAAAAAAAAAATCACAGCAACAACAGAAATAATTGTACACATTGAAAATGTCACAGCACATCAGTCAGTACAGTTTACTGTTATTCTCTGTCATCTGTTTGACATTTGCACTCAGCACTGCCGAATACTCCTGGTGTGATCCTGTGCTCTGCGGCGATGGCTCGAAGCATGTGGCCTGCCGCAATAATGGCGTATGTTGTCATGTTTATATTATTGCGTGCCTTTTGTTTTATTGCTTATGTTGAACGTATTTGCTTGCAGGGCTTCAACAGACGCTGCAAGCCAGATGCCGTCGAGCTGGACATTTCGCGCTACAAGTCGACCTTTGTACATGCACACAATAAGCGACGCAACTTTCTGGCCCTGGGACTGCTGCCGGGCTATTATCCTGCGCGCAGAATGGCCACCATGGTATGTATGCGCTTAGTCTTTTCGTTTTTATTAATAATGTCTAGCCAAAAAAAATGCCATGGACAGCACAAAAGATCTAAGCAGAGCGCAGTAACTAACTTAATTAGACAGACTTATTAATTAATTAATTAAGCTGCTTATACTGCTGCTGCCGCTCATACTGATTATTTTGTGTCTTTGAGCTTCTCTGGTTTTTTATAACAGATATTATATCACCATGGCACATTGCATTGTGTATCGCATATAAGAAATCATTCTAAATCTCATACCAAGGCTTGCTTATCTTTGCGCATGGCCTTCTTCTTTTTTTCTTTTTGTTTTTTTTTTTTCTCTTTTTTTTTTATCAAATACTTCCTAAAGTAGTAAAATGTTTGTTTTTTTTGGTAAACACTCTTAACGATTTGAGAGAGGGAGAGACAGAGAGAGAGAAAAAAACGCATAAATCCATTATGCAAATTAGTTGCTTGTTGGCATTATCAAAGCAGGAACACCGAACTTAAAAAAAATATAATCAAATATTGCTGGCATACATTTGCATATGAAATCCCTATTGGATGTTTTGGGTTTTCCCACGTTTGCTAACGTAACCAACTCCTTGAACTCGTATTTACAGGTCTGGGATGATGAATTACAATATCTGGCCTCGCTGAATCTGCGCACCTGCATTTTGGATCACGATGATTGTCATAACACTTACCGTTATGCAAATTCAGGGCAGAATCTCTGCGCCATCTGGCGTGACCGTTCGCCCAATGTGAATGTGACAAGTCTGATTGAGGAGTCGCTCAGTCTGTGGTTCAACGAGTATCCGCTCATCGATAGCAGCTATATTAATAAATTTCGTGTGACCAAATATTTGTAAGTGTGCCAAGCAAACAAATTGAAATTTAATTTTCATTATTTTATATTTTTTTTTTTATTAAATAATTTATTTAACACATATATAGCGAGGACTATGGTCACTTTGCTGAAATGTCAGTCGATAAGAATTCACATGTTGGCTGTGGCATTATACGTTTCACACGTCCTGACTATCCATATGTGTACATCTATCATGTGGTCTGTAATTATGCGTCCATTTATGCATTGGATGCGCCCGTCTATGACATTGGTTATCCTGCCTCCTATTGCAAGACGGGCAAAAATCCATTCTATCCGGGCCTTTGTACTACGCGAGAAAAATTTAATCCAAATTATTAAAGATTTGTAATCTTTAAGTTTTAATTACACGCAACTGCCGCGCGTGTACACAAAATTATTAAAAAAAAAAAAAAAAGAAAAAACAAACTCAGGAAATTGTTAAGTATTTTTTTTTTTTCGTTTGTTAACATATTTGTACATAATTTTTTTGTAATGAAAGAATAAATCTTGATTAGCCATAATTGTTATTCTTTTGTTTTATTTTTTTTTTCTTTTTTTAAACATAGCTGATGTGTAATTTATGAAAACGCGCATATAATTGTTTAGTTAAAAAAAAAAATCCCAATGTTTAGACAGAGTTTGAGCCTTAAATAAATACACCATTTCATCATTGTTTTTTTTTTTCCATTTTTTCTCAACAACACTTAAAATTTACATATTATTTAATTTCGTGTTCGCAGCTGTCAATCGTCAATAATTATTTAATTAATATGATTTGTTGTAAAATTAGCAAATATTTAAATTTATTAAACGAGCTTAGAGCCAGCAGCCACCGGCCCGCGGCCAGAGTGACAAACGTCGTCGATACGCGTGAAAACAAAGGCGAATACGTTATGTACCCCTGCAGCATACAATAGAAAAGTAAGTATAAACCCAGGGCGACTTACTGTCTGACAGGTTAGCAGCTAGAACCATACCGCACCGCACCGTAACTCACCACGCCACACAACACCACACCTAGCCGAACCTCACCACGCCTCACCGCACGACACCACACTGCTGCATGGCACTTTCATTTAAGTTAAGTTAGCTAAGTTACGTTATCATCAAATGTTGAAAACATGCAAATATTCGCATATACATATTTTATATTATTGCTTTGTCTTCTGATATTTATTATATATCTCTGAGTGCGTTTGGTTTCTCTGTTCTAAGCCGCGCAGCTTTCAGCTTTCAGGAACCTGTTTTTCGAATTAAAATGGCTAAAAGCAATGGGCAACAACAATTTGCTATGGGGGCAATTTTCAATAGACTAAAATTTTTGCAGTAGGTCAATGTCGCCGAAAAAGAAAACAAATAAAAAAAAAAAAATGTATTTAAAAAAAAAAAAATAATAATAATAATAAAAAACCTATCATACATCATACACAGCAGCACAGCAGCACAGCAGCATGGTGTCAGTGAACTTACGTTTTCCATAGAAATAATAAAATAATATTTTACATCGCATTATGTTTATGCATAAATACGAGTATGTAAATGGTTTTTAATTAATTCGCGCACTCGCTAGATGTCAGCGCCTATAACTCTCACTTAAAGGCATTAGCAGCAGACAGCAGACAGCAGGCAGCAGAGGTGTAGGCATCAGCAGCCATTATTCACATCTATTTCGGTATGTGTACGGATGCGTGTGCATGTGCGTATGCGTATCCAGGTTATTCACATCTATAAGGGCATAAAAACGGAAGGTACACTGTAAAAACTTGTTTGCTTTTTTTTATTTCAAATCATTTGTATTCAATACAAAATTAGAGCTGTTAATTAACAAAAAAAAAAAATAAATAAATAATAATTTTAATGTATAACTGTATTTTTTATGCCAACACCAGTCATATTAAGCTCATAAGTTCATTAAATTATTAAAAATTTTAGACAATGCATTGCATTGTTTATAGAATCACAGCGATCCTGTTCATTTTCACAGTCTTGCTTGATTGTGTTGTAATGCGTTAAATGGAACTGGTTAGTCCAGTCTAATCTGTCAACATTAACTAAAAGCTCACGAAAAAAAAAAAAAAAAAAAACCCTTCTATTTGAAGGAAAATGCAGTAAAACTACATGATTTGTGTTTAAAAAGGATCTGGCTACGTTGCAAAAAAAAAATGACTAATCTCTGAGAACTTGATTAATCAAAAATTATAAAACATCAAATTATTTTCTTCTAAGTATTTGCAAAGTTTCGCAATGCTCAACTCAACTTAAATACACAACTTACGTTGCAGCTTTCACTCTGTTAACTGGCGAAAAGAAGTATCGATTTGCAAATCCGTTCACTCACCTCCTGACTGACTCAATGAAGAAGGTGCAGGATGAATAACGAATTGATGTTCATCATAGATTTCAGCATATAATTTCCACTTTATCGCTGAATCGTAAATTATGTTTTACACTGCAGATGCGCATTTTCTTATTTGGCTAACCTGAGACTGAGTAGAACTTTGATTTTTTCATTGTAGTATAAAAACTTTATTATATCTTGAATAACTTCTGAATCAAATAGAAAATAAGGCTTAATACTTATATAATTTTTTATTTTTTTTTTTTGCTGTGTAACTGTGCAAAATAAAATTTTTATTTAATATACTTAAAGCAAGATCAAGTTATACAAGTTACACAGATACACCTAAGAAGTCGAAATTAGTTTAGAAAATGAACCTGAAGTTTGTCATTATGCTTATGCGAGAGACAAAGTTGGGCAAAACTATTGCAGCAGAGTTCAGAGACAAGCCGCATCACATATGGCATACATCAGGTAGGCGCACTTTTGTCTCACGGGGCTCAGAGGTGCTATGCATATTAGCGTTTAAAATGTTAAAAACAAAATAAATATGTTAATTAATGATAACGATTTTGGCAGCGTAATTTTTGTCTGCCAAGAAGATAAATTTGATTTAATGATGCGAGTGAAGCTAAGGAAAAGCAAAAGGCAGGTGTAAGCCAAGTGAAACAAAAGAATTATTAATAAAACGTCGTTGGACCTGTCTCAACACTTTGTTGAATGTGCTGCCGCCAACTGCTTTTGTTGTTCTTGTTGTTGTTGTTGTGTTATTGTATTATTGTATTGTTGTAAAATTCATATGCGCGCGCGTAAACATGACCAAAAATAAATTATTTACACAGCATTGTTGTTATTGTTGTTGCTGTTGTTGTTGTTGGTGTTATTATTATTGTAAACTGAGTGCAACAATTCGGCAGCAACCATTACAAAGAAATCAATGAAATTAACGTAAGCAAACAATAACAAAAAGAAATTATTGTATAAATATTGTTTGTGTGCTGCACTGATTTACATTTGAGCTCTGAGCATTGTACGGGAGTTGTGTGCAGTCCAATTGCAAAACAAGTAAACACGCCGCTTAAGGATGTCTGTCACGCACGCACGCACAACATTTGCCATATGGACGATTGTATGCAGCGCACTCTGCACTGCGGCCAGTGCACGCCTGCTATCCTGGTGTGATCCTGAACTGTGTCCCACGGGACGTGCGCATGTTGCCTGCAATAACGATGGCGTGAGTAGAGTTTTGACAAATGTATAATGTTATTTGTTTAACGGTTACGTGGCACTCTGCCACATTGACAGAATTTTCACGAGAGTTGTGCCCCAGATGCCGTCATGATCGATCTGAGGCCGCAACGCTCCTTCATACTGCATGAGCACAATAAAAGGCGCAATTTCATAGCTTCGGGTCTGCTGCCGGGTTATTATCCCGCAGCGCGCATGGCCACCATGGTCTGGGACGAAGAACTGGAGTACTTGGCCACAATGAACCTGAAGACGTGTTATCTGGAGCATGACGACTGCAATCATTCGCATCGCTTCCGCAATGTCGGTCAGAACTTATCGGGACTCGATCAGCGCCGCAATGCACCGCTCAATGTGACCAATATCATTGAGCAGTCGCTGGGACTGTGGTTCGGCGAGTATCCGCTCATCGATAGCAGCTACATAAACAAGTTTCGCGTGGCAGCGCATTTGTAAGTAATGCATTCTGGGTTACTCTGCTCACAAATTTGCAGAAAAAAACAAAAATACATGTGTCGCTTGCTTATAGGGATAAATATGGACACTTTGCTGAGACGGTTGTCGATCGTAACACACATGTGGGCTGTGCCATGATGCGTTTCACGAATCCCGACTATCCATTTCTGTACATTTATAATACGGCCTGCAACTATGCCAGCGTCTATGCCATCGACGTGCCCGTCTATCGGACCGGCGTGCCGGCTTCCGAGTGCGAAACGGGCGCCAATCCATACTATCCTGCACTCTGCTCAACGAATGAGAGCATTAATCCTAATCATAATTTATTTCATACTAAATAAATATTATATCAAAACGATCTTAAACGTACGTGCCATTTGCATTTTATTTAAAATATATCGTAAATCAACTTGCATATATCGTAACTTTATGACCTGCTACCGCATCGTTTTGTAGAATTGTCAAAAACTTCCACAATACATTTCCGTGCGGCAGCAGTTAATTACATAAAATATCAAATGTTAATTACAAATGTCAATTATTAATAAGTTATATATTGTTTAAAAATAACAATGCACGTAAATAATTTACATATTTACAAAATACATATATATGTATATGAATGTACGCTTAATAAAACACCGGCCACGGGGTGCATCTGCACAGCAAGTGATTGACCGGTTTTCGCATGGAAAATCGTAAAAACGTGATCGTAAAACGTTATCAGCGCAACGTCTGCCTACGCATCGTCACATCAGACGACCGCATGCATATTGTACTCGCACAAATACGACATTCCCGTACATGTCGTATACTATGTGCATTTGTTTGTGTTTTTGTTACTGTTTTTGTTTTTGTTTCGCTCTCTTTTTGATTTATTTCTCATTCACGTTTTGACTAAATGTTGCCAATCTCTTGCCGGCAAAGCTATAGTCTCCGACATCAAATCGAAGTGGTTTATTTTTGTACATTTTTGTGCACTGTTAATTAATTACACAGTTTAATTGTCTTAAAGGTGATTTATTTACTTGCATTTGTCACGTTGACAATTCAATAAACTTTAGCGCATGCCAAACTCCATGGGGTGGCCATATTTGTATATCTTCTGCGATGCCAAACATGTAAAACGATATGCAGCAGCACAACAGAGATAAGCAAAATCAAAAACGAAATAAAATAAAAATAAAAAAAAATAAAACAAATAGAAGGTAAGCAGAATACACGTTACCTATGTATGTAGAGCAATTCTGCATAGACTGCATGTGTGTGGGATTGATGCAAAGGGTACACGCCAGTTAGACATGCTGGCAGACAGCATGCATAAAGTCTACGCGCTTTTCGACTTAAAGACCACAGCCCACGCCAGGCTGTCTTCGCTGGCAGACTTTGCGTCGCTGTGCAACGGACTGTGACGTATCGGCCGCGCGTCGCAGCCTGCCAGCATAATTCCCGTTTTATGCGTTCTACATGTGTGCAGCCGTCACTCAGCCGCTAACCCTTTGGACGACGTTATTGCGTGCTGCAGCATTGCTCGTTGGTACCTTGAGCAATGTCTTCGGCGGCGGGGCCATATGCGTAAGGTTAGTAAGCCTTGCAAACATAAACTAGTCTACAGTTTGTCCGGCCGCGCATGTTGACACACGTAGCATATCTGTACTCCTACCTAAACCAGATTTTTAGATAGCTGCGCATATGCATATGCACATATATACATACAAACATACATACATATGTATGCAAATCGTATTTGCACAACTTATCGCCACAAACAATCAGACATATGCAGATTGTAGATCAAGCGGCTTGGCAATAAAACAACGAACCATGTCAAGCCAGTGGCATAGTTGTTGCCAGAATTAAGGGGACAAATTGTAAAGTTTTGCTAGCTAGTTTCGTAGCTATATGATTTTGGACTAAGCAACTTTACACATAATTCTACTGCCGAAGCGGCTTGCTCATTCAACTGCCTACTGCCGCCTTGACTGGCACTTGTGGCATATAGTGGGGAACGTGGCATGCATTGGAAGATGCTCCTGCCTGAGCCATTTTGGTATGTACATGTTGCCACTGCCAAACAACGCCTTAATCACATACTTTTGCAATAAGTTGTTATTTACCCATTAGACTGAACACTGCACTACCATCTTTCTTACTGCATTATCCCTTTCATGTTATGTGTCTAGCTTATAAACTCTATCATTTATTATTATTATGTATAGCCTCGACTCACACTCTAAAATCTTTTCTTACTCGTAGATTTAATGAAATTAGATAGAATTAGTTAATTATTTTAATTTTTACTAAGTACAATATACACGCATAGTTGTATTAATTTTTTAGTTTTATTAATTAGTTTTTGTAATCTAGAAGTAATAGAATGTGTGAAGTAGATAATGCAGTTGTTGACCATTAAAGAAAAAAAGAAAACTCTGAGCCAGACTAGCCCCACAGCGTCTATGTTGTGGCGACGCCTTTGCGTGCGTGTCGCAGCACCGGCAGACTAGACGCATGAGAGTTTAAAGAATATATGATGACGTGACTGTTTTGCATGTTGGCACTGTCAGTGGGACATATGCAGCTACATTCACATAAAACTACACACACACACACACACACGCACTCACGCATACACAGAGTTACACACGCATACACACGCATGCTGCGGCGACATGTTTTATTCGCTCACGGGCACATTACAGTTGGCTGTCTAATGGATTTGCATATTCGCATGTATGTATTGGAGTATGGTAGAGTATATAAAATTACTTTGGTTCACCACCAGATGCCCAAATCACTGAACAACTCCTCGGATGTCGGCAGCTCGAAGTCTTCATTAATCCAATCGCTGCAGTCGTTTGCCTTATTATGCGCATCAGCAATGCCGTAGTCCCTGCGATAGCCAAGATCGCGCAGGTCCTCTTCATCGTACTCCTCCTCCTCCTCCTCCTCCTCATCGTCGACGACTGCCTCCAGTGAGCCCTGCCTGACGCTGCTGCGCTTGCTCGCGTCCTGTTCCAGCATGCGTTGCAGATCGGTTATTTCATTTTGCGGCTGTGGCTGCTGCGCCTGCGTTGGCGGCTCCTTAGCCGCTGCCGCAGCCGCTTGTGTTTCTGTTTCTGGCTCGCTGCTGGCCAGGCGCACAATACGATCGAAGAGTGTGGCCAGATGACGTCGCAAACGCGTAAAATCGAGTTTGCTCTGCGCATTGTTGGCATCGATGAGGCCTTCGTTGTGGTTAGCCGCCTTGTTGCTGCGGCTCAATGGACCAAAATGATGCAACATGTCAATGCCCGGCGACATGGACTCTTCCCAGTTCTATGAAAGATTACGCACAACTTTGGACAAATGCATTAAACATTTCTTAAGCATAACTGACCAATTCCGTCCAATCTTCTACAGGCAAACTCAACACGGACACAATGACATTGATCACACGCTCCTCCAGATTGAGACATGCTATGACGGCATTGGCCACCGCCAAGGCACAATTCAGATCGCTGCGTTGTCTAACGAAATTGTAAGCATTCAGCAGCGTCAGTTGTAAGAATTTGCTGTGCAGCTTACTTGCTTTCGTCCTTGCGCATTTCGACCAGCTTGTCGCCCTCTAAAATCAAATGATCATAGTTCTCCTCGATCTGCATGACCAAGGTCTCCTTGGGCTCATCGTCCGGCTTCTCCTGCAGCTTGCGCTGCAGCGTCTTGAATTGCAGCCACAGGGCATCCAGATTCTCCTGCAAATCGCCAAATATTATATGCTATGCATTTACTGCGTCTACTCACGGTCTGACTGCGTATGCTCTCCTGCGTCTCATGGTGCAGATCAATGCGATGCAGTATCGCCTGCACGGGTATAAACGGCGCCGCCACTATGCTCTGCACTCGGCGATTCAGCACGCCCTTCTTGGCTTTCCGCTTGTCACGCTTCAGCAGGCCCTCGGCATCATCGTGCGTGATTGTGATTTCTATCAGACGCTCCAATACCATAGCGAACGCCTCCAAGTAATCGGATTGTACTCTGTGTAGGATTTAAGCAACAGACATGTAGCTGAGCAGCTGCTCAGGCTGCGGCACTTGACTGCTCACCTTATGCGATTGGAGTTCTTAGCGGCCACAATGGTGATAATCTCGTCCAGCTTTTCCTTGCCGGGACACAGCAGCCGCAAGCCCAGCGCCTGCATATCGCTCTCCCAGCTGACGAACTCGGGAAATAATGTCGCCAGCTTCGGCACGAAACTCTTCGACGTGATGGTGTACGTCATTTTAATGCCGGCCGACTTCTGCGGTGCATGCGTCCTGAAGAACATGGCCAGTGGCAAATAGGCGGATTGCTGCACCACACGTGGTATGCCCTGTAAGACAGCAGCGATGTGCTGAATACTCAAACAAACTGCGCTGTGCCTGGCTGCGACAAACTTACTTTGGTGTTTATAAAGGAGGCGACCACGTCAACACGCGCCGTGTGCACGTGCAGCAGCTCGGCAATGTAGAAGTCCAGTTCGAGTTCCTTTGTCGTGCCGGCAGGTACATCCAGCAGGAAGAGGCTGTCCGGCCTGCAGCGCACACCTGGCGGTGTATTGAATATCAACTGCAGCTCGGTGAGTTCGACTTTGGTGCGTAATTTCAAGCTGCCAGTGGCCGAGGGCAGTTCCTTGACAGCTACATCGGCCGGCACATCCAACAGCAGCGTGTCGAGCTCATCGCTGACGTTGGCGCGTATTGTGAAGCTCAAGCGTATATTGTCCGCCGCCTGCTGGTTCAGGGTGTCCATGTCGCTGACGTCGACCGCCTCCTTGATCTCGTCTTCCAGCTGCTGCAGTTCCTTGCGCGCCTGCTCGAAGCTCAGTTTGTCCGCATTCAGTGGCGGCACCTTGAAGATGTACGGCTCCGAGCCCAGATAGCCAATGCACAGCTGGCCATTCGGACCCAATGTCACAATGCTGCCGGGCAAGCCGTTCACGTTCGAACGTCTGATGGCCACCGGCGCCTCGCACTGATACTGTGCCGCCCAAATAATGCTGGCATCCTCGTAAATGAACAGTTTCGAGTTGTCCGCCACGATGGCCGTGATGAGACGCGATGAGGGTTCTGCATGCGCAGGCGCAAATCAGCCAAAAGTGCAACAGTTCCCCAAGCAGACTCACTTACCCCAGTAATAGCCAACCATGAAGCTATGAAAGCACTTGGCCACATAGTCCAGCTTAAGTATGAAATTGAACTTGCCATTGTCGTCTAAGCAAATCAGATTGCGATCGCCCAATAGCAATATCCACGAGGACTCCCTGCCAATATGCAAGGTAATGTACAGTAAAGCAAAGCAAAAAGTTAAACTGGTACAGTGCTTACTCCTTCACTTGCACCACACACATGTCCATGATGCCCTCACCAAGGCAGACGGACCAAGTCGGCTGATAGCTGGCATGCTCATTGCTCGACGAATTGGACAGATCCTGATAACTGTAACAGCACACACTGTGTAAGTTCCATTACTCAAGTGGCATAGAACACAGTACTTGCCTAAAACACTCCAGATTCCATGTGGCGCTCAGTCGAAAGAAGCTATCCGTGCGCTCGCAGTACACGACGGGCGTGGGCAGAGCGCGATGTCCAGGGAACTTGCATTCATATGAAATGCCATCTTGCTCATAGAAGGTCAACGTACCGTCGAGATGCACCACACAAAAGAACTCACGTCCCTTGACCTGGCCAAAGTGTCCCTTGCACAGCGAGAATGCCACGCGTCGAAATCTGTACTCCACCTGCAGCTGCAGCCGCAACTGTGTGCCATGCTCCGCCATGCCCGTCACGCTTTGTATATTATAAATGGCAATCGAGTTGGGATGCAAGATGCCCAACTGATTGGAATTCTCATTGCGCTGATTGCTATTGGCAAATAAGCAAAAGGACTTTTTAGCAGCAAGGACACGGCATGTTTACCATATGCCCAGCTCAGAGCAGCAACTCACCCGCTGAAGCGGCCCACATAGACGCCCAATATGGCTGCGCTGAGCTGCGTCTCCAGCAGCAGATCCGTTGGCTTAAATGCATTTCGATCGCCATCGCTCTCCAGCTCTGGACTGGGATAGAATATGCTTAGATAGCCCGAGTGCGAGCCCACGATTACGTAATCCTTCTCCTGTGACTCGAGCCCTATACGCGCGCACAGCAGACTCGCCACATCGTAGTTCTCGCCCAGATCATTGCATTGTGTGAACCACCAACTGCAGACGCTAAAAAGCGACATTTTCACGGCAGACCACTAAACCAACAATTTCCACAATTCCCACATGAAAAACAAGCAGAAAATATGTGCAGCATTTTTTTGTCGTTTTGTGTTATGCACACGTCGTTGCTATGCCAATTTCATTGAAAGCACAGAGAAACACAACAGCTGCTTGCTGGCAGCATCGGATGGCAACATGTTGCCAAGAAACATTCGTGTTACGGCAACATGCATCTCGCAGCATTAATTAACATTTTTAAGATGGCTTTTTGGCCACAACTGTTAGCTTACAGTGCACTGTAAGTGCACGACTGTAAAACGAAAGTACCCCATCATGCACAAAATAAAAACGACTTTTATGTACCTGAATTTGCTTCTTTTTTTTTTTTGTAATTTTTTAAAATATTTGAATTATAGTTTACAGAATCAATTAATATACCATTAAATGTATATATATATATATATATTTATATATTTATTAACTATATTAGTTGTTAAAATTACCTTAGTTATGCAGTTAAAATTTGTATTATTTTTTTTGTTTTGTTTTTTTTTTTTCATTCTTAATATGTTACAAGAAGACAATTTAAGCAGCTTGCAAAGCCAAGCCGCCATCTGACTAATCTTAAATTACTTAATTGTTTAAACTACTTTGCAATAATACTAAAAATACATCATTGTACGTACATGTTATTTGTTTAGGCTAGAGTCATATAGAGTCAATTATGGTTAGAGCGTTCGAACTGCGAACGTATCGTAAGAATCATTATCATTATCAGTATCAGTTTAGTAGTGTGTGTAGATATAGATCAGATCAAATCAGCTGAGCTTCAGAGTTCAGGATGTAAGCAGTAATAAGAGCAGTACTCACGGCTGTAAAACCAACCAAAGAAACGTATCATGAACATTACTCAAAAACACTAATGGCTGGACTAACTGATGGTGTGGAGGATGGGTACATGGTACACACGCCAAATCAAAACCACATTACATTAAATTACAAAAAAAAAAAAAAATTAAATAAATAAAAAAAAAAAATAAAAATTCAATAAATAAATTTGGAAAAGTGTCATCATTTCGACGCGTTGCAGTGCCGATTTGTAAAATTTTTTTTTTGTTGTTTTTAAACAAAAGTTCAAAAAATTGCGGAAGAAATCATGTTGTTTTTGGCCCAAAACTTTGTTTGTTTTTGTTGTTTTTTTTTTTTTTTTTTGTTTTTAGGTGTAAATATGGCGGCGTCGGTTGGTTGTTGGATGTTGATCAATGCTAAGTATTATTATTTATTATTTTTTGTATGTGAAACGTTGTTGATGGTGATGATGCTTGAGAGGTTGATGCTATTCTTTATTTTCACTTCTGATCTGCATGATTTTTTTCTTCACCAGCGTGCGTACCTGTTGCGTCGTTGTCTGCACATGCTGCTGCTGTGTCTGCACCTGCTGCTGCTGCTGCTGCTGCAGCTGTGCTTGCTGCTGCTGCTGTTGCACATTGCTGACACTCGTGCCGGGCACACTCGTCTGCGTGATGGTCATGACTTCCGTTTGCCCAGCAGCAATGTTAGCTGCCTGCTGCTGTTGCACCACAGCCACCAGACTGCCGCCGGCAGTTGTCTGCAGGCGCACCGGGCTGGCGTTTTGCCGTTGACTTTGCTGCGCTGCCGCTGCGGCGGCCGCCTGCTGTTGTATGGCATTGATGAGCGCCTGCTGCGTCTGTGATTGACTGCCGCCGGTAGTGGCCACCTTTATGGTGCCGGCAATGTTCTGGCCACCAGCGACATGTGCGCGTATATTGCTGGCCGCCAGTGCTGCCGATGCAGATGCCGCCGACACAACCTAAATATTTATATATATTAAATACACATACACACATATATATATATATGAAGTATACGCTTACCTGTATGGTCTGGCGTTGATTGGCCTGCGATGCCACCGAAACGGGCAACATGCGTCCCACGCTGGTCTTGCCCAGCACTAGGCCGGCAGTTGCCAGCGTGCCCTGCTGCCCTTGACGCATGACCTGCTGTATCTGCTGCACCGTGACCGAACTGGGCAGCGACTTTGTGTTCTGTATGTGCACGAGCTGTGTCTGCACACCGCCGCCAGGCACCTTCTGCTGTTGCTGTTGCGTCTGCAATTGACTGGCTGTGGCCTGCGCAACAGTAACGCCGCCG
>JBAMBQ010005169.1:0-10012 GCA_037044495.1 Stegana nigrithorax | reverse complement strand
CATCGCGCGGGCCAGGCATGGCTGAGGCGCGCTGTGGCTTCAACTCCACGTCCGTGTCCACGATGCTGTCGGTCTGCAGATCAAAGTCGCGCTTTCGCGCCGCAATCACATCTTTGGTCAAGGCGAGTATCTGCGCCAGAAACTTCTCGCCGCGTGTGTACATCTTCGTGCAGCGATAGAGCACGTCTATGCGGTAGGGCAGCTGAAGCTGCCGCTGATGTATGACATTGCACATGCCCATGACCGCCTTGGCGTAGTCGAGGCAACGTTGTGGGGGCGGCAAATGGCGCATTCCCATGACTGTGCTCAGCAGGATTTCGACCGATGCCTGGCTCATGTGCTCATGCACATCGAACGTTATGCCATCTCCCAAGCATGTCTCCTCCAGGCGTTCTGCCACACGCTGCGCGTGCGCATCGAAACGCGGCACAAAGCTTTTCAATATGCTCTGATGAAATGTCGGCGCGATTAGCTTGCGGTGATGCCGCCAATGTGCTCCTGTGCTAATGAGCAGACCATTGCCGAACCAAGGGCGAAAGTAATCATACTCCTCCGACTTGTTCAGGTGCACTTGGCTGTTGAGTATCACCTCGATATCGGCGGGATTGGTAAGAAACACAATCAATTTGTTGCCGAGAACGCCGCGCACCGTCTCACCGTACTCCCGCAGGTAAAGCAGTGCACGCTGCACCACCTGATCATCGCTCAGGCCGAATATCAAATGGGCATTGCCGATGAGCGGCAACACCAACGGTCCCGGCATGTTGCGCAGCATACGGTATGCTGGCGACATACGAAACCACAGCTCGTAGAGCCCTAGCGCCAACAAAATCAAGCAGCCGAGGATCAATGAAGACTCGCTCGGCCGCCATGTACCCAGCTCCTGTGCGATGCCGTTCGAATACATTTTGCAACTGCGGATTCGGATCGATTCGCTTAGATTGTCATTAGCTTTGACCAAATATGTAAATTGCGCAAATCGCGTACTTAGTAGGTACTACACCGGTCAGCAAAACTGCAACACCAATACACTTCATCCTATGACTCACAGTTTACATATTTATCAATTTTTATACTTAAGTAAATAATTCATTAATCTTATTTTCCTTTCTTTTTTTTTTTTGTTAGTTAGCTGTAGTCAGGTCTAGTCAAGCGAAGTGCAATTGTGGCTGTCAGTTATATCTAAGAAATTTAAAATCGTTACGGTTTCTTCGGCCGTGAGTGTATATAGATACAAATATGTAGGAAGGTGTATAGATAAATATTTTTCGCAACATTGTTTGGTCGTATTTATATGCAAAGGTTTTCTTTGTTTGCCTAATTTCTACGTTCCCGTATTCGAAATGTGAGTGACCGTGACCTTAGCATTAGAATCAAATTGAATTTTCAAGCCAAGTGTAGAGCGGCGAAGGTTTTGCGAATCGTAGGCGCAAAGTCCTATGGGGACACTGACATCTTGAGTTAAACAGAAAGTTATGCCAATCAATATATTTTCGATATGACAGGCATATTCACGAAGCGGTTTGATGGCATTGAAATGACCATCGAATAGTGAATTTAGATATGATGGGGTTTCGCTTATACAAGTATTATAGCATGCAAATGCAAGTGAAGTGTCGATCAGAAATGCCTAACAACAACTTGAACGAAAAGACGCCTAAAGTTAGCTTACAGGATCTTTTTCTAGGACATGATGTTGCCTGTGTTTTTATGGACATGGAGATATAAACTAAGACATGCAATACTACTACATAAATTATAATTTCTCCCATCTTATCTCTTATCGGACTTATCAAAGCTATTTACATAAATAACATGATTGTCAAAATTATCCAATTCCATTAAATAAATTCTTATCGTAAAAAATCGAAAGAGGTTCTATTATAGATGTACAAGGCATTAGGAATCCAGTTCCCTAACTAAAAGGCAAAAATTAAAACATATTGGTCAACATGCTGAAATATAGTTTTTTCGGTCTCCAAATGTTGCCGATAATGGGATTTTAAGCCAATGTATGTACGTATGTATGTCTATATTTCATATTGATCCCTGCGTCGTTGGAAAGTTGTTGTTGACAATACTGTCACGAATACTGTGAATGATTGCACACTAACAAACCGTTAATACAAATTGCCTTAAAACATATTTCTCATATATAAGTATTTTATATGTACTCGTACATGTTTAGCATTAGTTACTTTCAACGAAAGTCGGAGAGTTTATCTTAAAAAGAGTCAATCAACTGAGTGCCAGAAAAAGAAAAGATGACAAACAAAAAGGCATATTATTCTACAAGTGTATGCATTTATTCAATTTTTATACCCTGTACCAAAACATGGTAAAGGGTATATTAAAGTTGAGCAAATGTATGTAACAGGCAGAAGGAGGCGTGGCAGACCCCACAAAGTATATATATTCTTGATCAGCATCGAAAGGCGAGTCGATATAGCCATGTCCGTCTGTCCGTATGAACGCACGGATCTCGGAAACGGTAAGACCTACAACCACCAAATTTGTCACGAAGACTCTCCTAATCCATAGGCATAACGAGTTTATTTTTTTTTTTCGATATTCAACCTATAACATATAGCTGCCATAGGAATGATCGGCCGAAAATCCATATTTAGTAACAAAAACCGCTTTATTTTTTATGATATGTTTGCCAAATTTGGGATTTAATTGTTTTACCTAATGTCCAATCACATCTCTAAAAATTATGTATATCGGTTCACTATATCATATAGCTGTCATAGGAACGATCGGCCAAGAAACAACATTTACTGAGAAAAACTTTTTTGTATATTAAGCTATCGTTATCAAATTTTGGATTTAACAATTCTAAGTAATATCCAATCATATTTCTGAATATGGTAAATATCGGTTTACTATAACATATAGCTGCCATAGGAACGATCAGTCGAAAAATGGCTTTCACTAAAAAAAAATTTTTTTTCTTGAGATATCCTTACATAATGAATACAAAATATTAAAGCAACAAAAAAATATATTCAATTTTGGATTGGGTACAGGGTTTCTATAGTCGGTCACGCCCGACTATAGCCCTGCCTTTCTAGTTCTGATTATAATTATTTGTTCTACGAGTATATTACAGTAAATGCCTACTTATAGTAATTAGACAGCGAGACTATCCCTTAAAAAGACACATTCGATCATTCAGCTTTGCCAATTGTTTTTGCAGAAAATGAACTCACTAAAAGTGGATGTTATAGTCATCCTCGTTTGATCAATTGAAAGATCCTTAACAACTAGCAAGAGTGTCGTAGATGCCAATTTCAGCAGCAAAATCAATGAGTCAGCCGATCTATAGAGTTCCAGCAAGCTTTTTGTCTCACAGCTTAAATGAGCTTCCCGCTTCTCTGTGCTACTTCAGATGTTATCAACACATCTTTAACATCGGATTGTATTAGAAACCATTTGCATTTATTTTTTGCAGTTTTAAACTGTGTATGCTTTATTTTTTTGCGATTTTTCTTGGATGTACATATATATAAAGATCGAACATATAATCCACTAAGCTTAATAAATAAAAAAAAAATGTTATTTTAGCAAATTAATATAGACTTGACAAAAACACCCAAACTACAAATCTAATCTTCCTCTAATTATGGTAACGACGAGAACGACATTAACTGGATGAATAAACCGATTGACTGATTGATTGCTTGATTTGAAAGCTTGTCACGCTGATCCACATGTACAAAATAAGTTTTCCAATGGGAGTATCTAATAAAAAAAAAATTATTCAAAATTCTAGAAGTTAAGCCTAACAGAATTATCACACAGCTCTCTTTCACTAACTCTAACTCTATCTCTCCTATTCCTCCTCGTTCTCCCCAGACTCCTGCTGCTGCTCTCTACAACTCTCTTGATCGCTGTATCGAGTGTTCGCTCATTCTAAAATCATGTACCGGAAGTGGTTGGGTCTTAGCATCTACGTTTCACGGAGTGGTGCTCAAGTTTGTGCCTTGGGCGGCTATAGTTGCTGTTGCTGCCGTCGTTTACGCGACAACCTCATGCTGGCGCGGCTCGAGAATGACATTGAAACCATTTTCCAGCTTCAAGATGATGTCGGCCTGTAGCTTGAAGTCATCCTCGGTGTCGTTGGAGTGCACCATGTAGTTGCGCAAAATGGTCGAAAGCAGTACCTTCAGCTTGAGCATGGCATACTTGCGACCGACGCAGCTGCGAGGACCAGCGCTGAATGGAATAAAGCTGTAGTAATGGCGATTGGCCATGCGTTCGGGCAAGAAGTTATCGGGGTCGAATTTCGTTGGATTGGGATAGATGTCTGGACGACGGTGCACGCGATATTGCAGCACAACGACCGTAGTTCCCTTGGGCACTGTATAGGGTCCTGACACCAGTTTGATGTCGTGATCCAGACGACGGGCAATCAAGGGTACTGGTGGATACAAACGCAATGTCTCGAGAATTACACGCTCCAAGTATTTCATCTCCATGGTGTCTGCAAAGGTGCAGTCGCGCAGCATGTTATCGCCGAAGATGGCCTTCTGCTCAGCATAAACCTTGGCTTGGATATCCTTGTGTATGCCCAACAAGCAGAGCACAAAACTGGAGCCAGCTGACGTGGTGTCATGACCCTCGAACATAATGGTATTTACCTCATCCATGATGTCCTTTTCATTCCATTCGATCTCGGGATTCTTAGCCATCTCAACCATAGCATCGAGCAGCGCCAGACGACGTTTGGCACCTATTGATTAGCATTTAGTAATCGCGGTTTAAAAAAATTATATAACCTACAAGCGCCAAGCGCCCGCCATTGGCCACTCACCCACGTCATTCTCATCGATATCATCAAGATCGTCACGCAGACCTTCCATCTTTGCCTGTGCCTTCTGCTGCAGTTGCTCCTCAGGCTCATCGACAACGCCACGAGTCTCTGCTGAGAAATTCTTCTTGCGATCGCTTACAACCTTCTTAGTCATGCCCAAGATGATATCCATCATCTTGTCGCCCTTCTCGCGCAACTTTGTGAAATTATAGATCGAGTCCAGGCGGTAGAGCAACTTAATCTGCCGCTTGTGTATAATGTCGCACATATCCACAACAGCCTGCGCATACTCGAAGCTCTTGTTACCCTCTGGAATCTTCTTCACGCCCATTGCGGTTGTCAACAATATCTCTACCGTGGTCTGCGACATATAATCGTGCACATCGAATGGCTTGCCCTGCTCCTTGGCCATGCGCTGCACCACCGCCTTTGAGTGGTCCACAAACGTGGGCACGAAACTCTTCAAGATACTCTGATGGAATGTCGGTGCAATCATCTTGCGATGATGCCTCCAGTGATGTCCATTGCTGATCAACAGACCATCACCGAACCATGGCTTAAAATACCGATACTCCTCGGCTTTGGTCAAGTGCTGGTGTCCGCTCAATATTATCTCAATATCGGCGGGATTCGACAAGAATACCAAGAGCACATGTCCCAACCAAGACCTAATCGTTTCGCCATACTTATTCAAATAGCCCATACCGACTTGCATAATCTCGGCATTGGTCAGGCCAGCGACCAAATGAGCATTGCCCAGCAGAGGCAGCGATGGAGGACACGGTATATTCTTGGTCAGGCGGTATTCACGTGTATTGCGGTGCCAGTACTCATACAACGCGATCGCCAGCAGCGTGCCAACGAGGCCCGTTACCAACGGACTAAAGCCGCCGGATCCGCCAGCGCTGGCTGTGTTAGTCGCCTGTTGCAGCGTTTCCTGTATTGTCTCGACAGACATCCTGCGTTAGTGTATATTAATCCTTTAGCTTTAACTTTGCACCTTGTCTAGTATTCACTCGTTTTGTATTCACGCACAACCGTTGCCTAGCACAGCTTGTGCTCTACTGTATCCACCTCAACTGTCCGTCAGCAATTTTATGGCTTCGTCAGCCTGCGCTGTGCCATTTACTGTGCGTACTATGTACTTACCGTAGGCGCCCGCCGGGTTCAATGAGATGCATCATTATACATTCAGCTCATTATGCGTCTTGCTTTGGCTTTGGTCAGGTGTTGACAACATAGTCGCCGTCTTACTTCGTACAACGCACGATTAAATAGTTTTTTTTTCCATGCTATTTTTTTTTCTTTTAGCTTTCTGCGCCGACGACGTCATTGACAATGTCAACGGAATGCAGCGAAATGGTGCTGAACTTACATATACATTTACTTATTTACATACATCCAATGCTTGTACATATGTATGTATGTATGTATGTATAATATATATATATTATATGCGTATTTATATATTAGTGTACATATAGTCATGCGTTTCCGGCGGCATTTTAAGCCACACGCTGCACAATGCTCGTGTGCTTAGCGCGCCTTCAACTAAGCACTTCCTGTTCAGCACGCGCATCCTTAGACGCGTTGCTTGGCATAGTCGGCGCTTATGCTACAACGCCAACAACAACGACAACCTCCAAGAACACAACTATGTCAAGCAATAAAAGCAAACAAATGAAACGAAAAAAAAAAAAAATGAATTTGTAAAAAAAAGCGAAATTAAATCAAAACAATACCAGGCGAGCGCACTTGAACTTTGTACGCGCGCAAACTGACAGCAATAACAATAACAACAACAATAATAGCAATATATTCTTGTACGTATGTAGCGGAAGATCGCTTACAACAACAAAAACCATGTATGTATTTTTGGTGTAGCAGAAGCGCCACAAGCTTCGGCTTTGGCTGGGAGTTCAGCTTCGGCTGGTTCCGTTTGCGCCACGGCGACATTCCGAAAGTGAAAACAATGCCAAAATTTGGAGAAGATGCGCAACACAATATGTGAACCACAGTAAACTGTGACATGAATTGAAATGAACGAAAACCAGACGAATTCCCTTTCTTTGCATTTTTTTTTTTTTCTTTTTTTGTGCGTTGTTATGGCATTTCCGTTTCACAGCATAGCACGCAGACATATGGTCAAAGCCAATGCCACGCAGGATGTGCCATTGTTGAACAAGTGTGCACCGACAATTTTAATGCCCATCTGCTTTCTGGCAGTGATTGAAAGCGCACACTTAACGCGTAGATTATGTGCCGTCGAAAGCCAGCAGCAAAACCCGTCAACAGAAACCAACTCATAGCGTATCCCTCAAAAAATCACACCTCCAAGGCTTGACAAGCATTTAGCAACTAAATTGCATCTTTGGCGTTGCACAAGAGAATCGTATCAAACTATTCGTAATGCAGTCGTCTGAGATGATCGTCCCGGAAACGATATGTGAAGCTAAAAGCTGCCTATTCGTCGATCTCACGAATCGAAGTTCAACTGATTTCAACTTTCTCTATCCCAAAGTGGCATTCAGGCAGTAGGGTCCATGACCTCAAGTCTCACTATTGCCACGACTATACGTTCACTAGCTGTCATAACAAATATATTTGCTCTAGAAGACATAAGGTGTAGACATATGCGCCTTGGAATGTCGAATCAGAGGGAATAATATTGTAAATTTTGGATCTAGTCGAACTTGCATCTATTCATTCATTTAACACATTTCGAAATAGGCATGTATTTTTATTCAGAATCACATCTTCCGATCTCTAACCCAATCCAAATAGGCGATCAGAAGCACGCGTTCTCTACTCCCACAAGTTTACCTAAAATTGTAGGAAACAGACTAATTCAAAATGCTCTAAAACAACAACAACAAAAACTACAAACAATATTTCGATGCAGCCTTCGTTAGCCTGTTGAATAATACCCAACCGCAGAACGTCTGTTGGAGTCTTTAAAATTACGGAAACCTGATTATCTTGTCAAAGTCTTCTCGTTGACGAGTGTTGCTACTTTAACGAGTCCTAGTTCCTACACCACTTGTCCACTAATTAAACAAGAATAATATAATAAAAATAATAAAACACGTCACCACTGCTTGTAATTTTGTCTAACTCCAGCCGATGTTGCTCCCAAGTGTGGCGCAGGTGTGCGATTTCCCAAGTGTACAATTGTGTTGCCAGCTGCCACCTCTGGGGCGACACCGTCCAATGCTTGCTTAATGCAAGAAACAATGGCAATTAATTGTTTATGACATCATTTAATTAACATACACAAAGCTTTTCAGGTTTAGGCTAAAAAAATATCTAATATTATATATTGCTATTGATTGATGTATGCATGTAAGTATATTTATATAATAGATACCAAGAAAAAATACTTTTAACAAATTGGCTTAAGGATTTAGCCGGAATTTACGTTTTTTTGTAGGCACTCAGCTCTCGGCATGCAGAATAAAATTTCACTAGAAAAAAAAATTAAAGAAAAAAAATATTTCATTACAATTACAAAAAGAAAATACTAAAAAGCAACAAAGCAAGTTAGAACCTAAAATGTAAAATGGAAAATAATTTGAAAAATTATTAAACTTAAGCTGCTGACAAGCGGCAGCAGCGCTCCGCCAATAGAACTTTGCGCGTCTGAAGCTGGCCATGCACATTGATACATGGTAGCTAAACATTTGCCTGTCAGCAGCGTGTTCACGCTAATTGCAGACAAAATTGCGTAAATTCCAGCCAGAAGGCAACTTGAAGCCTGCAACCTGCAGCCCGCAGTTAGTTTCATTTGTCTTTACACTTAACTAGGCGAGAGAGTACACTCATTATAATTATTAATGCGCCAAGCTGACGCAACGATTAGAACATTTTCTTCTTGACCGCCGTGTAACGCTCCATGTAAACATCGTAGCCATCAAGATCGGTGAACTGCTTCGAGTTGAACAGGTTCCCGTCAACGGCCAAATTGCTGATCTTTGACTCTTTGAGCAGACGCGGTGTGAACTGATGCGTCTGCAGGCAGTTCTCCTCGAGTCGAACTGTCTTCAGCTTCGGACAGTTGGCGATTTCCTCGCTGAGTATTGATATTTGATTTTGGTTTAGGTTCAGCTCGGTCACGTATAGTGTCGCCACAGCTGCGGGTACTTCGGTGATTTTATTGCGCGACAAGTCGAGCACATCCAGATGTTTGAGGCCGCACAGCATAACGGGAAACGCCTTTATTTGGTTGTTACTTAGATTCACCGTCTTGAGGTTAGTACAATTGGACAGAGTACTGGGTATTGCTACCAAGTAATTATCCATTAGCAGCAACGTCTCCAGTTTGATTAACTCACCGACAACTTCATTCAGTTCAATTAGACGATTACCACTTAAATTCAGATGCTTCAGTGCCGTCAGTCGGCCCAATTCTTCCGGTACTCGTTCAAAACGATTCTCCGAGAGATCGAGCGTTTTTAGAACATTTGGATAGGTTTTCAGTTGTGGCGGAAACTCCTGTAGACGTTGCAGTGAAATTTTCAGTATTCCCGTCTTTTGCGCTGTCTCCAGGTGTAGTTTCATTTGCTTGTTGCCCATTTTGTTGTATTTGGTTGGCGACACTTAATTAGATTTAATGCGTAGCTTGTGCGCAAAGAACAATGCAAATTATTATAAACAAACCCCAAATTTTTTGTTGCAACTTTGTTTCCGTTGCTATTCTGCGCACAGCTGACCAGAACTTTATGTTGACACGAAGCTCAACGCTGCGAAAACCAGACCAGTCACACGTACGCATAATAGCAAAAACTGATCAGCAGAAAATGTTCGAAGTGTCCAGCTACACACTACTTAGTGGATTAACGATTAGAGGAAGTATTTTTGTTCTTCGTCCCCTTTTCGACAACAAATGATTTCTAGAAAAAATACATCATTTGCTTTCAATATTTGCTTCTGGCCACTTGAAACAAAATATTGCATTCTCGTAAAATTACATGATAACAATAATAGTTGAGCGGAAGTCCGTGAGGTTTGGAATTTGATGTGTCGCCATTTTGATTTGATGCTTTGCCAGCTGAGCTCGCATACACTCTCATGAGTTGCACTTGTGTGCGGAAGCTGCTCGGAAAGATGAGATAGAAAAGAAGAGACAGATAGATGACTCAGCCAGAGCAAGTTGGCAATAGTAGCTTTCGATCAGCTGTTTTTTGTTTCAGTGAGAAA
>JBAMBQ010005168.1:0-107689 GCA_037044495.1 Stegana nigrithorax | reverse complement strand
TGGGTATGAGTGTCTGTATATGTGTAACTGTGGATGCCTCTGTGCGTTTGAGTGTGTGTGTGCGAGTTTGTTTGTTTGTTCTTCTTTTTATGTTATGAGCGTGTTTCCACCAAATTTTTCACAACTGCGACGCCATCAAAACTGTTAAGAAGCATCTACAAAAGCACAAAAGCAGATGGCCCCCACCATCGCCACCATCGTCACCGCCAACGTCACTGGTACCGTCACTTCCACACGCACACGCACACAGCATCAGGAACTGGCGCGCAATTGCGAATAGCGTCAAAAAAGAATGAGCACTACAATAAATGGGAATGGGCTGCGTTGGGCCAATGTGAAACTTGTGCTGGTGTCTGGCACTGATGATGGCGAAGGCGTTGAGTCCTGCCAGAGCCAAGCAAAGTGTTTAGAAAGTAAAAGAAAAAGCAAAAGCAAAAGTAAAATAAAGCAAAGCATTGCCGACGCGCAATCTTGACGTGACTTTCGTTTAGTTTTGTGAATGTTAACGACCATAAAGCGTGGACCACATTGGCCGGGCCCCAACCCCCACTTCCCAGCTCCCACCTTCCACCTGCCACCGACTCCGCGGTGAACATGCGTTCAGCCATGGCACTATTTTGTAGCACCTGCCTGTCCATAACATCAAACAGGAGCCACACAAAGAACACACAACGCAGGGCACGTTGAATAATGAACGTCTGCCGGCTATTGGCCTAGTGAATGAGCGAGCGCGCGCGCTTAATCGCCCACATAAAGGCTCCTCTCCGCGCAGTCTTCGTCTTATGCTTCTCTCTCGACTGCTGAACGATTCGTTTGTTTGCCTGTCGCCGTTCGCTTCAGTTGTGAAAGGCTCTTTGGGGGCTAAGCAGAGAAACGCGTCGCAAATACAAAATTTAGCGGTTTGTGCCGTCATGCGCCATCGGCATTCTCTCCTCTCCTCTCCGCTACTCTCCTCTCCTCCCTCTCTCGTAGGAATCCAAGCAACACGGCCAGTCCTGGAAACTTTACGTTCATGTCGCAACTCATTATGTTTTTGCCATTAGCGTTGCCGCCTGCTGCTTGGTGACGATTTCGTCTTATGTCCTGAGTCCTGAGTCAATATTTTTCACTTCCTTTCATGTGCAATAGAACAACGACCGACTGCCCGACTGCCCGAGTGCCCGACTGCCCGATCGCACCGTCTCAGCCATTGAACGCTCGTTTTGTGGTGCGAACATAATTGGCACGCTTTGTGAATTTGTTCAGCTCATTATTTCAATTATACGCCGCTGGCGCCTACATAACTTCAATTGAAGCGCTCGTCCACCCCTCCACCCATCCAGCCATCCAGCCATTCAGCCATACATACAGACATACATTCAGCTGCCCAGCTACCCATCCACCACCCACTTACTTTAATTTCTGCGAAATCGTTTGGTTATTGCGTAATGCGCATGGCCAAGTTTTGTTAGATTAGGTTCGACTCGATTGGATTCGATTGGATTGGATTCGATTGGATTCGATTCGATTGGATTGAATTCGTTTGGATTGAATTGAGTAAGTAACACAAAACGGACGCCCAGGATTAACTTTTATTATTATTATGCGCTTCCCCACTCTCCACCACAGCCCTGACTTGCGGCTGTCGCTGCCTCAGCATCACGTTTAATAATTTCTGTTTTGTGATTTGTTTGGCGCAAAGTAAAATTCGCACTCTGCCTTTTGTTATGCGATGGCATTCGTGTCGATATTTCACGGCTTTTGTGCCTCAGCAGCCATCGCTGCCATCGCTGCCGTCGCCTCCATTGCCGCCGCCATTGCCAGCTTATTTGGTAAGGAGGCAGTGCGCATATTTGTGGGCTTTTATTGCATACGAGTTCCCTTGTACATGTCCTGCATAACTGTATAGGCGCTCAAGTTGGCACGTTGCATTTTGATAGACTTCGGCATTGCTCACGGTATGCTTCTACGATGCTACTTATTGGCCTATGGCGTGCCTGCCTCGCCTAGCCTGGCCTGGCAAGCCCGACGCGCTCCGCAGCTCACACAACGCATCGCATATGCCGACGTATGCGGTGCACGCACACAATTTATTGTTATTGTTTTTTATTCCCTCAATTATTTATGCGTTCTTTGTTGCCGCCGTTACTAGTCTACTGACACTGATAGTCGTTGCCAGTCCATTATTGTTTTCCACTAGTTTCGCATTTTTGTGTTCGCACACTTTTTACCCGGCTCATGTGTATATGTGTATGTAAATGTACATGCATATGTGTATGCATACTTGAAAAACTGAATCCCTACAGTTTCCATAATGCCATCGTGTTATTTGTTTCGTATATTTTTGCATTTGTCTCAGCTTTTTTTAAAGTATCCACTCGAATAGAAAGCTGAGAGCTGAGAGTAAGGACTTAGCTGTCGCATGCCGTACGCGGTATAAGCTGCTTACCCAGCCATCGCATATTTTGGACTTTTACTGACTAATTCCGCATGTGTAAAGCTATGGCAAATATTGCTACAGGAGTTTTACGCTTTCCACACACCATCGAAGGTCGCTATGGTATTTGAGCTGTGTCTGCTCCAAATCCCTACACTGCATCACTGTGGTCATTACTAAGCTAAGCGGAAAAGTCTTCTCTGAGCTGAGCAACTCCAGAACTCAACTCAGTACCTAGAAACGGCTAACCATAACTGAGCGCAGCTTTTCATGCACATTCGACTTGAGATCGTTTTACAGGCTCTACTGCCCCTAAGAAGGAATTCATTCGGAAGCTGAAATGCATGTAAGCCGATGGCTGTCAATACATTTTGTCGATGTAGTGATGAAGTTTTCGAAAACTTTTTAATAGGGATTATACGATATATGGTATGTGCATATAGGATATGCAATATCATGCCTGCATATGTGCACTTGAATAATAAAGAGGCGAAACACGCCGCCGAGCATCGAGCGCTGAGCATTGAGCTTGGAGCGTGGAGTGTGGAGCTAGGGTTGCCTGTCTAACAATCGATGGCACGGTTTGGTGTTGCCCTTTTTATGCTGTGCGGATATGGGTACGTAGAAAAAACTGCGTCGTGTAAAATTGAAATTCCGTGCGCAGAATTACCACAATTTTGCTTTTTCATGTTGACTAGCAGAAAAATAAAATCAAGTGATGTACAAAAAACAAGTAAGATACAAAAAAAAAAAAGCAAAAAAGTAAAAAATGGGAAAAGCGAACAAGAAACGACAAAAAAGCAATGAAAAAAAAATGCAAAAGTAGAAAAAATTGCATTTATAAAAAAAAAAGTAAGAAAGAAGTAAAAAAAAAAACCAAAACGTATATGATGAAGCAAAAAGAGTGTGCGTGGCGTGAAACGTGCAGCGTGTGGCATGTGGCGTGCAGCGTATGGCGCCTGGCATGTCAATGGCAAGAAATAAAAGACCGAGTAACTGCGATTGCTTTAACCGCCTAGCATGCTCCAAGCGGACAGACAGATAAACAGACAGGCAGACAGACGGACAGACAGACAGACAGAAATACAGAAGGATAAAACGAATAGAGCGGCAGATGGATAGAGCGACAGTCAAGCAGTCGGACAGACTCTTGGACAGACATTTACACTGACAGGCAGTTTAGCATGAATGATAGGATATTTTCTTGGAAAAATCGCGTTGGCAGGCAGCTTATGATGCTGTGCAACTCGTAAATAATAAACAGATAGACACAGACATGCATGCAGACGGACGGGCGTACAGACAGCTAGAGGGACAGACAGATAGACGAGTAGACGAATAGACGATCTGACAAGCCAGCAGACAAATGGCAAAGTAAAAATGTAAGTAAATTGGATATGTGCGTATTAGGTGCTTCAGCGCTTCGTGAAGGGGTTTCTGGAAGGGGTGGAGGGGATTGGAGAGGTTTGACGTGTAGCAATAAAAAGTTTTGCAGTTGCAACTTTGGCTGCTACGGTGGCTGCATCTTCAACTAATTCAAGGAGCCACAGCAGCTGCAGCACCAACACCAACAGCAACAGCAAAAGCAGAAGTAAGCTGACACGAAAGTGCAGCAGCGCGTAAAAAATTGGCACGCCAAGCACACGCCGAGCTGTGATGGTGGGTGTGCGTGTGTGAGTGTGTGTGTGTGTGTTTATGTACATGCTCATATATGCATGCGTCGTCCTCCTTATGCTGTACATGGAGACAGTTGCAGCCCGAACCAAACGAAAGCACACCTGTTTCATTTATTTACACACTTAAAACCCATTAAAATTCTGCCGTTGTTTTTCATGTTGTTGTTCTTGTTGTTGTTGTTGTTGTTGATGTTGTTTGCTTAAGTACACGTCATGCAATAGAGAAAAGCAGAACAGCAGAAAATGACTAAAGCGGCAACAGCGACGGCAACAAATGCAACTGCCAGAGCAGCGAAAGCCGCATGCGAAGACTTTTGGAAGGACTTTGGCTGCAACTTCATTTCACGCCCACGCATTTCGCTTTAGACTTCCTCGCTTCATCACCGCTCCATTGCTCCGCTTCTCTGCTGTTCTGCTTGCCGCTTTCTCACCGGTTTCCGGTTCGCTGCTAAAGGCAACTTACGACATGTTCCACGGCTCACAGCTCGCAGCTCGCAGCTCATGGCGCATGGCACATGGCGCACGGCTCATAAGGCTCGTTTGCCATCAGAGACGCGGCAGAGGGGTTCTCAGTTGCTGCGCGGCAGCCATTGCTTCATGCCATTTCATTTCTTTTACACAAATTCATGCACGTCAATGCAGCAGCCGCTGAAGCGGTTATGGCTGCTAGCAGACGTACCAGATGACGGTTAACTTTAGTGGCATGTCTTCACCGTTCCCCGCCCTATACCACCCTATACCGCCCTATACCGCCCAATACCGCCCTACATCGCCGTTCGTCATTCGCTGTTCAATGTTCAACGTTCGTCGTTCACTGTTCGCTGATTTACATTTCATTTCCAGTTTCCATATAAGAAACATTTGACCCAAATAAATGGCGGCGGCGGCGGCTGCTACTGCTGCCGTCTATCGTCTCTCGTCTGCCATTTCTCGTCTGTCGTCTGTCGTTTGTCGTCTGTCGTCTGTCGCTTGTCGTCTGTCGTGTGTCTGCAACAAGCGGCATATGCATACGCAGCGTAGACAGACGAGGGGGCAGTGGCTGGCGGTGGCAAGCAGGTTTGGCGATATTGTTCACGTAGCCTTTTATGAGAATGCAGCGACGACACAATCAGAGATCAAAATCCGACAATACGAAAATATTACTTGGCTTTATGCGAAGACTAAAGCGCCACACTTGCGGATGCCTCGACGGATGCGAATCCGAATGCGAATGCGGATGAAAATGATGATGATGATGATGATGATGATGATGATGATGATGGAGGGGGTGATGATATCGATAGCTGGCTCGTGCTACATGGTTGATTTGGATTGCCTTGGTTTGGTTCGGTTTGGTTTGACGGGGACGGTTTAAAAGCAAATTATTTTTGCAGTTTTCTTGCTTACGACGCTATTGGCATGGCATCAGCAATTCGGAGAACAAAAAACTCTGATAGGACACAAGTCCTGCTGAGTTTTGCAAATTGAAATGCTTGACGAGTTTGGGATTTGCTTTGCAATTGCTGGCGTTGCCATGTCGTATTGTCTTTATCTTTTTCGTTTTTATCTTCTTTTTTTATTATTTTTATTGTTGTTGTTGTGGATGTTAAAACCTTTGAATTGCCCACAATGTCAACAGCAAACACTTCAAAGGTTTGTTTTCATATCCGCAACTCCTACTTGGCTGCCATGGACTGAGATATTATTTATGTTTTTTGTCTAAAATTAGTATTTTAATTGGAATGACATTGTATGGCTCCTGGAACATCAACAAATGTGTAACCCTTGCATAAAAGACAGTCTACTTAGTTTAGATGACGCCTCTTCCCTCGCAGATCCCGTCTAGAGTACGAGGTCGCGACCAATGACAGTCACAAGTCGACCACGCACAAGTTTTCGCTTAATCGGATAGCTTAGGCCAGTAGTCGACATGCCGAACAGCGGCATATGCAGCAGCGTAGGATGCATCAGCATCAGCACCAGCAGCAGCAGCCGCAGCTGGAGCAGAGTTCAAGGCCTTGTCTCTTTAACTAAATAAATAAGCACGCCAAGCAGAATGCCAGTAGGCTGTGGGCTGATAGCCTGATACGCTGGTGGCCAGTGGTGCTGCGACGCAGGCGGGCAGATGGGCAGACGCGCAGCCGGGCGAGCGGGCAACCAAGCAATGAACCAACTTTCAAACTAACGAACTAACTAAGCGAGCAGGCAAGCAAGCCAGCAAGCATCCATTGATTCATGCGCTCATTCACAACAAAAGCACTTAAATCTATGCACAAAAACGAGAAAAGCAAATGAAATAAAAAAAAGCAAAATTAAATTGCAAAAAGCAAAAACAAAAACGAATGGAAAACGAGTAAAAGCGCATAACAAACATTGCAAAAAACATAAAATAAAACGAAAACAAAATAACGAAATCAAAACGAAAAAAAAATATATGAAATATGTATGTAAAGAAAAAAAAGTTGTGCTCATTAACGTCGAAAACTTAATTCAGTTTCAATGCTGTTGCTGCAACTGCTCTCCGCCGCACTCCGCACTGCGCCGCTGCTCGCATGCCTTTCGTCAACGTCAGTGTGTCAGATCAGCAGTCGTGCGGCCGGGCCGTCGCTTCTTTATTCGAAACGCAGCGCACATGCATATGCACCCGCGTACACCAACGCGCGCGCACACTGCAGTCACGCCTCGCTTTGGCACTGCCATGAACTTTACACTCGACCGACCCAATATTCCTACGCCCGCGAATTTCCTATGCTGGGCTAAGTTAAGCTGAGTTAAGTTGCCTTCACTGTGGCAGCTTCGCTTCGCTTCGGTTCGGTTCTGTTCTGTTCTGTTCGGTTCGCTTTCGTTCGATTCGTTCTTTTGCTTCGGCGCGATTCGGTGTGGTTCGGTGTGGTTCGGTGTAGTTCGGTGTGATTCGGTTCGGCGTGGTTCGACATTGTTATGCAGTCAGTCCGGAGCAATAAAATATTTTAAAACGTTTTTAAGTTGGCAATTGCCTTCTGAGCGGTATTTAATTTTTTTTTTTTGTTATTGTTGTTGTTGTCGTTGTTGTTGTTTTTTGTTTAATAAACTTAAGAGATCATGCCCGTGCACTGCCAACATTGCATGCTTTGAAAAGATAAATGATGGCACAGCGCGTTAAGCAAAGTTTACAAAGTGCTCACCGGAAGATGACGACAAACAAGATTAAAATTTATATTCGCATAATAGAAAATGAAAACAGGCTACAACAGAATGATACAGAATGATACAGAACGATACAGAATGAGTGTGCATAAAACGTTTGTACGCATTAGCATTTGGAAGGGAGTGTGCATGCGTTTCGTTTTAGAATTCCTACGCTTTACCGTAGCATTTGATAGTCGGCAAAGCGTTTGGATTCTGAAACGAAGCGTAAGAAGTGCCAAAACTACCGAATAAGCAACAAAAGCATGCTGCAAATGCCAAACACGACACAACACAACACAACACAACAGAACACAACACAACACAATACAAAACAATGTGTCCTGTAGACACAAGGGTAGAAAATCGATTGACAATGACACAGCAACTCCGATATGGAATCATCTTCAATGTGTTATGCACTAACAAGACGAAGAATGCTTATTTTCCGGCAGATTGCCGTCAGCCAGAGAGAGAGAGAGCAAGAAGAGGGAGAGAAAGCATAACAATATGCAAAAATAATGACTAGAGAAAGCTTTAAATATCAGAACACAACGTACAGTTGACTATGGCATATGTGCGGACCATCCATCTACACATGCTCGCCTGTTTTTCATTAAGTAACAATTCCTCTACTTGGTATTTACATATAAAGAATTCTATTCCCTGCTTCACTAGATAAAGAATATGCAGGAGGGGTACGAGAATGGCCAAGGGTGGCACACGTGTTAGCATAGGCTAGCAGTCTCACGGCTGCAGAAACGGTTGAAGAGTTTTGCCAATGGCAGCATGTCAAAAATCGTATCTGCAACAGAAACAGAAACAAAAACAAAGCACACACAACGAGAAGTCACAGTCACTCTGGACTTTATGGCCAGACTTCGTTACGCCTCTAACCTGCGGCAATGGCAAAACCAAACATTTTTAATTTGATTTTTGGGTTTTGTTTTTTTTTTTTTTCTCTCCTTTTCTTTTGTTAATTTGGTCGGCTTTGTTGCCGGCAAGTTTGTAGGTGTGCCAAAACACCGAACACCTTCGATACAAATTTTCATTTATGTCGTCGGTTATTAACGCAACGCCGGTACAATCAACGCAGCCCACGCCTCTTCGCCTGCCCACAGCTTAAAGTTTCTAATTGCAGAAGCTTGGAATTATGTTATACAATTTTACTACAGCTTTACCGCAAATTGTTGAATTTTCATTTGACAAAGAAAATTAATTATACAGAATATTTGCTGGCTGCTTATGTAATTAAGCATTAAATCCATCAATTGTTATAAAACAAGACCCAGAGCTTTTCATTTGCAACTTGTTTAGACAATGTTAATTTATTCAATATTTTAAACAATTTTAATGTATTCAATTTTTTTTCCTCACTTACTTGAAATCCATTATTGCTCATGGTGCCTTTAAATTAAAAAAAATGAACATAATTTTTCTCCACAATAGTTTCACGGTGCTGTTATATTTTCTAGTGAGTATATAAAAGTTATATGTTCGGGTGCGATGATTGCTGCATTATATGTGTCAAATCTGTCAAGAAAATTTGTTGCCTTCTATAATGATTATCAAAACAATTCTCCCGAGTTCCTACAAATGGAATATGAGACTTTTTTTATTTATATTATATTATTTATATGTGCGTGGTTATAAAAAAGGCGACGTCCTCAATAACGACGAATGACTTTTTCTGCTAAGAAGCGACTATTTCGGGCTTCAAAAATCACATTGCCAAAGTAGACAACGTTTCGCAGAATATTTAAATGGCGGATTGTGAGTACGTCAACATACTCTTACTTTTCGAATAAGTCAGATAAGACGATTGAGGTTTAATTATTTCTTAATGCCTTGGCTGAGTACATGCGTATGTGCGAAAGCAAATGAACAGCTGAGTTTATATAATAGCTGCGGAAGTGAACCTTGGCAGGAGTTAAGTAACAGAATTAGTGTGCCGAATCAATTTAAAGTAAATTCGCATTCCAAACATATTTGAGCAAATCCGAACTAATCAAATATAACGAAATTAAACGATTTAATGAAATTCAACTTGAACCACCCGGGGTCATTTAAAATGTCAAATGCAGGCCGACTGCCCGGCAGCACACACCTGGCTAGCAGGACGTGAGTCAACTAAAACCATTTTGATGGCTTTTATTTAATGTTGTTGTTTGTTGTTGTTGCAGCTAGCAATGATGACGATATTGTTATTATTGTCAGCATGGTTTGATTTGGGTTGAGTTGGCTTAGCCTTGCCTAGGTCGTGGCTCCAAATATGGAATTTCGTTTGGAACGGCTTCGGGCTGCGATGCTGTATCTTTGCAATTTATGCCTGCTACTATGAGTGTGTGAAATTGGAATGCACATCATTTCAGTTATTTCAATCATACACTCTTTATCGGATATCCCGCATGCCTGGCCTATGCAGCACAGCACATCACCGCATAGCACAGCACACGACAGCACAGCAGAGTGCAAGTCTTAAAATTGTAATCGAAATTGCTTTCAGTATCGAGTCGACTGCAAAACGCAACGCATCGCATTTTGTTTGGCGGGGTATGGGGTGCGGTGATAAAGTTGCGACTCAGCTTGACATCGAATGCCCTCAGCATACCTGCTGCAAAGAATGTCCACATACCTTGTGACAAAAGAGATATTCAAACAAGCAAACAGCAAAAGCATGCGGAAAGGGTTGCACAGAGACAATTTAAGAGAGTCACAGGCACAAGTCAAGGCGACAGACACAGAGAGAGACAGGGAGAGAGACAGCACGTACATGTGGTTGCCAGTGAGTAGAATGGCCCCGCATGCGACAAAACAAAAGTTCAACACGAACCGGCGTCCAACTTGCATGTAGCAAACAACTGCGTCTGCCGCCTTCGCTATGTGACTATACTATACGGTACTATACGGTAATGTTTGTTGAGGCCACACACACATGCACGCGCAACACCGCACATGCTGCATGTGTAGCGTCCATTGGGATTTAGAAAGCACGCTCCTCCTAGTTGATAGGCAAACCGTTTGAATGTCCTTCGTATAGCTGTAAGCATGTTCGGCATTTGTCCTGTGGTTAAAAGTCTCTTATGCCGCGCTTCAAGTACCGCTGCCAGTGCCAGTATCACTCATGCATTGCGCACCGTATGGCCCACCTAGCACAGCACATCCTCGTTGTCCCGAAATGGCGCAACAACAGCGGCAGCTTTTATGGAGGCACTCCTGAGGACAGGCATTGATCGTTTCGACACTGTCTGTATGTCCTGTATACCATAACTGCCTCATCATTTGTGGCATGCGCAAGTTACCGTTCTTTGACCGTTTTCCTGATTCTTTCCTTTTTTTTTGTTTTGTTGCCTGTCCCATATTGATGCCTTCAGCGTTGCAATTTCGCCTATAATGTGAATCCATAAACCAGTTGTTGTTGTTGCTCTGGTTTGTTGTTTGTTGTAGCAACGCGCAGAGTCTCTCTCTCTCTGGCTGGCTTGGTTTTGCATTTACGAAATGCGAAATTTCGACTGCCCCTTCGTAGATTACTTTAATTGCTTTTGCAGTGTGAACCCGGCCAGTGCCGACATTGTCGCATGCCACATGCCGCAACAGCATCAGACTCATTTCATGTCATTTCTGCGCCTCCTGCTCCCCAGTGTGCGACATATAACCACTAAAGCTGTTTAAGCTCTGCTTCCTTTCCCTCTTTGCAAACTGTTTCTTTTGTTTTTTTTTTTTTTTTTTACTTCAACCAAATCCACTTAGCGTCGAGCAAACGAAGCACCCATCGATGCAGCAAAAGTCGAGGCTGGCACACAATTTCAGTTGACAGGAGCTTTCTCATATCTAAGCGCACACAACTCAAGGCAGCCAAAGTTGGCCTCGGCCCTCTCCTGACTCCTCCCTTGCTCGCGACTGCCGCCTCGCAGAGTGCATTTGCCAATTATGTGTATGTCAATTTCTCATTGCATTATGCATTTTATTAATGTAATAAAAACTATTCTATTTTGCCACAACATTAGCCGGTAATTTAGTTCACTTTCATAACGTTTGCTTTCTCTTTTCTCTTCCTTTGTTCTGCAGAAGCCGATTACACGCTTGATGATTCATTCTGGAACGAAGAGAGTCCTGTTGGTAAGTACACCAAAGTGAACCATATTTTTTGCTTCTTTATTTTTACTATGTGACTTAAGCTTATTTGACAAAATCAATGATAATAGTCTTGAGTAATAACGTAAGACACGATTACGTGAGCGAGCAATGGGTTGCGTCTAGAGTCAATTGCGCTTTTATTTTTGTCATCTACTATGCTACAGCATGCAACAAAACAGTCAAGGCTTGTCTTATTACTCACACAAAACTAATAACAAGGACGGGATAACGATCGTCGTTTGTTATTATCAGATATTCAACTTCGCAGAATCACTAACGAGCCACTTCCAACTCGCATTGGCAAACAACACAAACAGTTGCTTGTGAAAATCCGCCAATTATGTGAACGCCAACATTCGCAGAAAGAGGTTACTGAAAGCAAAGGAAATACAAACCCACAGTTGAGCAGTAATTTTTTCTGCGCTGCTCACCTGATTATGGCACAACTACGTTGCTATGCAAAAATAGCGAATTAAAAAAAATTAAAACAAAATGCAGTGAAACAAAATTGTATCGGAATCCTGCATGCGGACTTTTCAATTGTTGCTTACAACAGTTGCACAGTGATAAAATAGCAGAATGATGATTAGTTAAGGTTACCAATCTGGCAAACAGCTCTGACATCGCTGCCCTGCTGTTGCTGTGTAAGCCGTATCATGGTAAATGTAGTGAGAACTTATCTCGACTTACGCGCTGAGTGCAGCAAGAAATAAAAGATGACGATATTGCCAGAGTAAATTACGAATTCCGCTTTCCGTTGTCCACTGTCCACTCTCCACATTTCCATTTGCAAATGGCTTACTAAAATTTTAAATACGGCGGCATTAAATTTGTCTTGTGATATAAAATTTATGATGTGATGGCTGTCATAAACCTTCATTCACTGCTACGTGCGTGTGTGTGGAGGGCAGCCAACGTCTGCATCAGCTTTGCTGTATTTGTAACTGAAACTATGGCATTTGGTTGCCGGAGTTTGCGGATGTCCAGCTGTCAATAAAAATGACTGCTCAAATTGTAGTGCCAGGATTCGCAAGTCCGGATTCATGCAATACTGAGTTGTCGCGAGATGATTCCGGGGAAAATGCGTTCGCAAATTGTTTTGGCAACAATTATGAGTTCAGAATTTCTTTAAGTTTCTAATGATAAAATATTATGAACTATTTAAATTTTACACATCACAGCGTAGTAAAAAATATCGACACACTCAACACACATACACACACGACTGCACAAGGCTCTGAAAGATATCGTGTTATATGTAGATATTCTCATGCATAAAATTGTTGGGAATTTTTTGAATCATGACATAAATTTCATCAGTTTTTCCATTTTGTTTTTTTTTTTTTTATTATTTCCGTTTATTTTTCGCTTTTATAACACAAAATAAACTTTTCTTCGAATTTGGTTTTTCTTTTTGGTTTTTCTTGTTATTGCTGCATACTTGCCAATACCTTGATGAAAGCCATCAGTGATGCCCCTCCGTTGGCCAGTAACAAGCATTTGCTCACTTCACTACTGCTGGGAAGAGTTCTCATAGTAATAATAACAAGAAAAGAAACTTTCGAAACTTGTTCCGCAAGCAAGAAGCCAGCCCAAAAGTATGCAATCTGCAATCGACGCATGCCGCAGTGCGTGCTAAGCAAGACAGTGGCGATTATTTTCGCCTGCACTGTCGACAGTTGCCGCCGGTGGTGGCTTGTCTTGGTTTGTGCTGGCTTGTGCTGGCTTGTGTTTTGTTATGTTGAGTTGTTAGTGGTTAGTAACTGCCAGTGGGGCTAACGTAAACAAAATCAAACTACGCATCGTGATTTTTAAGTTCAACAAAGGCAACTGTGCACATCTTCACTGACGAAACTTGCTTAGTTTACTTGAGGTCTTTTTATTTCTTTTTTAGTTTTGTTTTGTTGTGTATTTATTGTTTAGTATTTTTGCATTTGGTTGCTGCTGTTGATATTTTACTGCTGCTGTTACCGCTGTTGGCGTAAGCAATGCAATAACAATAACAATAAAAACAAGCCAAAGCAAAACAATGAGGCAACAACAATGGCTAAACAAAAAGATCTCAAAGCGCACTTAGCGCACAGCCAGAAAGATATTTTTTTCAATGGGTTTTCGTACTTTCAAACGCACTCAGACGTTGCCATGTTGCTTTGCTATTGTTGTTGTTCTTGTTGTTATTGTTGTTGTTGATGGCGTTGTTGGTGTTGATGCTGGTACTGTTGCCGTCGCTGGTGTTCTAGCTGCAATCTTTTCTACTTTAGCATATTTCGTCATAAGCAGCAGGCTAGGCTAGGCTAGGCGGCGCAAGGCGTCAAGTGTCCTTCTCACTCATTCTACTTGTCCTCGTCCTTCTCGTACTCTAAGCGCATGCGGTAAGAGCGCCAAATGCATGGTAAAAAAAATTCGAAAAAACGCAATAATGAAAATAGAAAGGAAAAGGGTTTTTCATGTTTGCGAAAGTATTTGCAACTGAAATACACTATTATTGGGGCGAAATGGAATGCACTTGTAAGCATAAAGAAAATAAAAGGCGTGGAAAAAAAGGGGGAAAGGACAAACATAACACGCACGAGCTTGTGCGTATCTGGATACAATGCAGTAGCCATGGCAATAGTAACTACAACAAAAACACACGCTGCAGCTGTTACTGCAATGTTTAATTTTGAGTTTGACAACAATAACAAAAACCAAAAGCGCAGCTTAAAGGCAGTGAAACGGACAAGCAGACAAATCGACGGACAGACAGACTGGCTGACTTGCAAATTGACGGACGGGCAAGCGAACCGACGATAGTAAGCAAAAAAGTATGGAAGTAAAAAAGCAAGGATGGAAGGAAGGAAGGACAGGACAGTCGTATATCTAAACTTAAAGATACATATCTTAACCAGGCAATGCACACGCGGCTCGTATGTATCTAGATACTTGAATCGTATCTGCAGGTGTACACTCGCTCCTTTGCGCACAGGCTCGTGACTCGAGCACCCGTAGCGGCCCAACTGTTTTGCATTTAGAAAGTGTCGCTGTAGATTGCTCGCTTACCATTATGGTCCACCGCCCAATGCTCACCGCTCACCGTTCACCGTTCACCGCTCTACGCCCACGGCAAACGGTATACGACAAACGGCGCTCGGCATACAGCCCATGACCCACCTACCTTCATAATGCCGCCCATCGGCGCTGCCGTCACCGTCGCGTCAAACGCGCAAATTTTGCTGTTTCTGTTTGCGTTTGCTTTTGTGTTTTTCATTTTGTTTCGTCTCGTTTCTTTTCGTTTTTACGTCTGTTTCCTTTCGCCTTTTTGCATCCATTTTTTTTTTTTTGTGTTTTATTCGCTATAACGCCACATGTCACGGCTGCCAAACCGTTTGCCACACTCCACCCGCAGCGACGCGTCTGTCAGTGCGATGCGCCGCCACTCTGCAGGCAGAGCAAACCATTCGACGAACGAGCGAGACAGCAATAGCATCCTTGTGGTAACGGAAGCGAAACGACCGACGAACGAAACGACAGACGATCTGGCTCACGAAAAGACAGGCAGGCAGGCTGGCAGCTTTGCCTGCTGCCTCGGTAACTGAATTTTTAATGCCACTCGCAAATGAAATACATCGAATTTGCTATTTATTTACGATTTCAAATAAATTCAGTTTATCTAACGCTGCCTGACACACACAGAACCACGAACGGGTAGAACGAGTGAAAAGAACAGACGAACAGGCGCACAATCGTACGTCAAGGCACGACACGGCACGGCACGGCTCGACACAACACAGAATGATTTTTTAGACACAGGAAGGCATGGGCATCTCTAGAGACGAGACGAGACAAGACAAGGCAAGACGAGGCAAGACGAAACGCGAAGAGCTGAGCTGTGCTGAACGGAACCGAGCGCAGACTCGAAACTTTGTAGGCACGTTCGATTCGTTTATTTAATCAAATTTTCGAGCACCGTTGGATTTGGCGCTAACTGATTTTGGCGTTGGAAATCTTTGAAACTTTCAATCGAAAAATAATTGTCACGAAAAAGCAATTGTCTCAAGCTTGCAACAAACGAATTCCTCTCAACTTCCAACGGCTTTCAATTGCAAACGGCAAATGTAGCTCTTGGCAACCTAAGCAAATGTGCATCGCAGAGGTATCGAAACGATTGTCTGCGCGGTACTCACAGCCACGTGCAAAATTACTTTACCATGTATATTTATCAACCCAGTCATAACACCGAAACTTTATGGGACGAGCGGCCAGTTTAGTCAATACCGTTTCTAAGTAACCTAATGTCCACATCCACTTCTCTAAAATTTTATGATCGCTTTTAAGCCCAAGATCCCAAATAGCAGACGGATCTTAGTAAAACACTGCAAACGTAAAACCTGAGAAAATTAAACAATACTCCTACGACTTGCAGTACGCGATGGAATGATGTCGACTCCCGATGCAGCCACGAGTTTCTTGAAACCTTTTAGGCAAAAATTATGCAAAATTTACGAAACGTAAAATCCGGAAACTGTTGTGAGTTTGCACTATCCAAAAATGGCTTCCTAGTAAGACTCCAACGAAAGCTCAACGAAATGAGCTAACAGACAAACTATCAAGCAAATGTGCAACTTAAGAAATATGGTATATCACTTCTAGTATGATTCTTTTTTTTTTTAAAAGGGATCAGCTAGACCTATGAATATCACAACGGAACCAAATAAGGCCAATGGCAACAGTTGGAACAGTTTTAATTTTTGCACAGCACTGAAACTGTTTATCGTCTAAAATTAAATCCAAATAATCCCGGTTGTGTGGCAGGGTTGTACATCATTCTATCGCCGGCACAGCCAACATCGATTGATGGTAAGTAATGCAGATTGCTCTTATAAATGATACCGGAAACCTGTGAAGCTGTGTGTGAAAACGACATGCCAGCTAAAGGCAAAAATGCCTCACATGAGATGAGGTGTCTAAGAAAGCGACCCAACTATCCATGTATGCCGCCAATAGAGAAATGGGTAGAGACAGCAGAGCCGAGCTAGCGGCTGCTGACGCACGCATTTACACGCGCCATTTTTCAAATTGCAAACACTAAACCCGAAAAATGAATAAGATGCCAAAAAGGCCAACAACGAAGGGCACGAATACGTCGATGAGGACGAGACGTGAACGACGACAGCAACAGCAAAGCATCAGCAACGACGGCGACGACGACGATGGTGATGATGATGGTGGTGATGACGATGATGATGGCGATGGCGATGGCTATGACGATGACGATGACGATGATGAAGAACGGAGCAAAACCTTTATACACGCACCTGGGACATGGACCCATTAGCCAAACGTCAGAAGGGTCGACAACAGAACCGTTGAATGCCGACACGCGAGTTGGCAAATGAAAGCGTAGCGAATAACTGATAATGCACATGCCAGGATATATTCATATATGAATGTACATACAACTACGCACATACTCGCATCCGCATCCGCATCCGTATCTACGTATCTATGCATATGCGCGTGAGCGCTACTCTTCAAATGAGATTAAGATTAATTTTCTTAGATTATGGAGACACTTAGCGTTGAGCTATGCAGCGGCGTGTTTTGATGCTGGTGAGATGTGATGTGATGCGATGCGATGCGATGTGATGCGATGCGATGTGATGAGCTGCGATGTGGTGTGGTATGGTGTGGTATGGACTCAGCAATGAGCGGAAGTGAAGTACCCGACGCCATTTCATTTTATTTCATTTTATTTCTGCTTGGTTTATTTCCATTCTGTTGGATACGCGTGGAGCGAGGTGAAGTTTGCTCTGGTACGGTTCGGTTCGGTGCGGTTCAGTTGTCGGTGCCTCTGACACCAGCATCATCGGCATTATAAATGATGTGCAAATGAATGACAGACGACAGGCACGATTACACGCCATTAGAGTGATGTCGACACACGCACTTGCCATATACTGCCACACACTACCGAGCTCAGTACTCAGCGGCATGTGCGGCGAGACTATATGGCCATCAGATGCCTGATGCCTTGGCTTGCCTTTAAGTAATCAAACGATAAATTAGATACAACAGCAAACAAACCTACAAAGCAAAGCAAAAAAAGCATCAGAAAAGAACAAAAATATATAAATAAAATGCTGCAAGATGCTGAAAAAAAAAACCGAGAGAAGATCCTGAGAAAGAATAAAAACGGAAAAAATAACCAACATATTATTGCAAAAGAGAGCGAGTGGGTGAGAGGAGCACGGTGTGTGTTTGTGAGTGGGTGTGTGGGTGTGTGTGTGTGTGTGTGTGTGTGGGTGTGTGTGTGTCGAGTGCGACAGCATAAATAAAATATTGACACAAGGTGCTGCTTGGCTACTCGGCTACTGTGCATCGCAACTCAAACATCCACCCACATAGTCAGCCAGCAGCCAGCAGCCAGCCAGTCAGTCATGCAGTGAGCCAGCCAGCGAGCCAGTGGGCCAGCGAGCAAAGCAACAAAGCAGCCATTCAGGCAGTACAAGAGTCACGCAGCAACCCGCAGAAGCGAACTTGGCGCACGGCAGACTCGTGCATTTGATACTTGAACACATTCAGAGACTCGTTTCACGTTTCTAAGTTGTTTATTTATGGATTTATTGAAAGTTTATGCCAACATTTATAAAAGCAGCCACAGCAAATTGGCCTCAAAACGAGCCACCTGGATCGTGGATGCATGGCTGCCTGCTCGCTCGCTTGCATAATTAGAGAGACAGCGAGAGCACGCGAGTCCTTTACAGTCCTTGGCAGTACAGTTGCAATCCAATGTCAAGCATTGCACAATCTGAAGTGCTTTCGAAAATAATCAAAATATTAAAAGACGAACTTAGAGATGACTAAATTTCTCAATTGCGAATAAACAAAAACCACGCTACAGCTGTCTGATGTGCCTGACGCTGCTCCATCGTTGTCGCTTTCGCTGTCGTTGTCACTGTCACTGTCTGTGTCGCTGTTGCTGTCTGTGTCGCTGTCGCTGTCGCTATCGCTGTCTGTGACTGTGGCGCTGTCATTGCCGTGCTTGTCAACAGTGAACAGTCAACAGTGCCGCTGCAATCATCATTATCATGGGAGCAATCATCGTAGTCTAGATGATTATATCACAATGATAATCGCTGTAATCAAAGTAAGCAGACACATGCCGCACAGTTTGTCCGCTCGAATCCGACAATCCAACTAAGCAGGCAACCAGGCAGCCAGGCAGGCAATCAGTGCAAGAGCGCACAGGAAAGCAAATCAACTGACCGACTGGCATTTCATATACTCTCATGAAGACCCCCTACGAGGCGGCCAGCATACGGACCGACGGCTCTGCCACCTGCACACACCTCAGTTTCCAAACACAGACATATATGACTTTGTGAGTGTGTGAGTGTTTGAGTGGGTGTGTGTATGTGTGTGACTGACGACAATGGCTGCTACTTTGCCTGCTTTGGCAACTGCTCAGTTTGGCGCTGCTTTTGTCGCATTTGTGCATGCCTGCACTCACTCATACACCATGCATATGTACACACAACATACATATGTATATGTAACAGACTTAGTATATGAATATGTACGTACGTTTACGTATACGTATGCAGGCAGGCAAGCACTCATTCACACAGACTGTCAGCCAGTTAGTCAATCCATTGGATTGTCGTCATTCCCACAGCAGTCTGCCTGTCAGTCAGACAAACTTAGTCAGTCAGAGTCGACATCACAGTCAACATTCGCGACAATCTGGGATACTGCCATGGCTTCTGCGGCTGCGGCAGCGACACAGACACAGACACCGACAGCGACAGCGACAGTGGCAGCGAATTCAATGTGCACTTCGACTTTTACAGAAATGCCAACTATGGCTACAGGGGGGTGAGCTGGTGTGCGGACATGTGGTGGTTGAGCAACGTTGACGGCCAACTCTTGATGGCATCAGAAACGGTCTTGGCATGACATTTAGAGAGTGACACAATTTCATGCGAGGAGCCGCTTACCCCGCTTACCCCACTTAACCAAATCCGAGCACGAAGTCAAATCCAAGAACGCTACTTCGTTGCGAATCGCTTCAACCAAACTAATGACACACTCAGCTAGCGTTGGAACGACACGACAATGGGCAGGAGCATCTGCAGTGAATGTGCGCTGAATGTGCGATGGATGTGCAACTGCAAGTGCGACAGTGCTGTAACCGCCTCTTTGTTGTAGGCTTTCATCCTGAAGTTTAATTATTTTTCAAGCCTTCTGCCTTTGCCAATGCTTAAAGTGATGAACACAACAGCAACAACAACAACCGTAACTGACTATGACTGTAACGACAACGCTGACTTCGCTGACTACGCTGGCGATGCTGGCAATGCTTGCAATGCTGGCAATGCTGACTATGCCGACTATGCTGCCGACACTGGTGTGCTACTGCCGCCAACTTCGACGCTGACGATGATGATGATGAATTATGCGAGAGAAGTTGACATTTTTACAAAGTCTTCTACTTTGCTGGAATTCGAGTCATGCCAGCGAATCCGCTGCTTCGACTAAATATAACTTGCTTTACTTTACTCTCCTACATACCCTTCCCACTCATCGCTACCTACCCATCCCTCCCGCCGTGCCCACTGCGACCAAACTCACTGCCATAATAACGCTCTGTCATGCTCTTTTAGACGCTTTTACACTTGTTTAAAGTATTGCATTCGACGCCGCGTCTTTCCTTTTTCCTTCTTCCTTATCTGTTTGCCATTGTTTTCTCTGCGCTCCTTGTGCTTTATAATTTGTTCGTATACTCGCATACTTTTCTATTAGCGTTTGCATTATTTTTTACGAGTCGCATTGATTCGACTTCGCTTTAAGGCCACGCGGATGCTTTAAATTGAATGTGTACGAGTAATATGAATAACTCCCTCATGATTCCCGCTCACTCACTGCGACTTACGTTCGAAATTAATTCGGTGAAGTTAGGTGAAGTTGACTGTAGCTAATTGGTGGCATGCTTAAGATGCCGATTAATGCCTACGCAGGACACGTGCAAATTAAACTTCACTAAACAACAGACATGTGCATAAGTGCATAACATAAAGGGTATTAAATTTGGCAACACACTGAAGTGTCGATCGGTTGAATTAATAAGCTGGCATTAGGGTAAGCGAGCGAATGATTATTTCCATTATCGTGTGGAGAAGCACGCAGGCCGGCCATGCAAGCCATTCACAATGTTGATCAACGGGCTTATGCGACTTTGCGATGTCTTGCAGGTTATGTGCGTGGACTTGTTCGTTTTGTACATGTAAGCGAAGACATAACTAAGTTTTTTACACAACCTGTTTTATTTCATATGCAGCTAATAAAAGAAAGCAATCCATATATAGTAGATAAAACTTTATTCAATAAATTGAAATTGAAAAATGCCCCCTTCTAAACTTCAGCTGGCACTTTTGTGGCGGCGACAACCGAAAATTGTTACAGCAGTCTGAAAGCTGCAGAAATGGGTCTTTATGTAATATGTACATGCAATAGTATTAAGCGCAGTTGAGGGCAAGCGTACGAGTGAACCTGATAGTTGGAAATGACTTTCAAAGGTTAATCGCTTAGAAGCAAACGTGTTCTTCCCTTTGAAGTGACTCAAAGTAAGTGTGCGAATGCGGCATAATAAAAAAAAAGAACAGAAACAAAAAATCAAACCCAACAACATAAAAAAAACAGAAAACCCAAACGAAACGAAACTAGCAATTAAAAATAGAGAAAAAAAAATAATAAAAAAAGGGGAACAACAACAATCTGCAAATTGAAAGCAAAGCTTACATTTCAAAATTTACGCATCACACACGGCTCGGCAGGGCAAGGCACAACAGGGCAGAGCAGAACAGAATTCAACACAGGACAGCATAGGCAAGCTAAGCTAAGCTAAGCTCAGCACTGCAAAGTGCAAAGGTCAGAGTGTAAGCGTAAGCGTAAAATGTGCATTTTTACTTTTACAAAATAAAAACAAACCATACACGCATATGAAAATATTTGTTTATGCATACATACATACAATGTAAAATCATGTATGCATATGTATGTAAGTACGACAACAACAACAGCAACAACAGCAAGAACAATGAAACTCAACAATAACAACAATGTGAAAACATATACAATAATCTAACTTCCCGAAGATAAAAGAAAACAAAAATTAAAATAATAATAGTTGCATACTCGGCTCACTGATACTGACTTTGTGAGGCTGACTCTGCGGCTGGCTGGCTGCTGGCTGGCTGCTGGACACACGCTCACCCAGTGCATGGGACAGACGTGCAGACAGACGCTTGTATGGCTGCTCGTATTGTCGTGTGAGAGTGTGTGAGTGTGTGTGCTGTTGTATTTTTACGTTTGTGTGAAGCTGCGAGTAGCTTTTTGGCAAACCAAATAAATCAATTATATGCCACACACTCGGCACGTCTTGCTTCGGTTTAGTTTGATTCAGTTTGGTTAAGAGCTGTGCTGAGCTGAACATAACAACACAGCTCACAGCTCACAGCTCACAGCTCTCAGCACACACACACACACACACACACACAGTCACTGGCACAGGCACATACAAGCACCAGTCCTTGTACACGCCTCGCCAGTTGCTCGCTCTCGAAAGCGGCAAAACGGCACCAGCCCAGCAACCGTCGTGGCTCCCTTGACTGTTACAAATAAATGCAGCGAACAACCGGTCACATGCCGACATACACACATACCATGGCAACGAATGTAATCGTATATTCATACGTATGTACATATCTGTATAAAATGTATCTTCCCATGCATACATACATATACATATCGTATGTACATATATATGTACGCAACATACATATATAAATACGTACATACATACATGCGTATGGCATATGAATCGCACATACATACATAGATGCGAAAGCATCGCAGGGCGCTGCTGCAGACCCTCAATTGTTAGTTTCAGACACACTCGCAGTTGCCCACATACCGAAACCTTTGATTTCTTTATTTTATCTGTTTTTTTTTCTCTCGCTCTCTCTGTCTATCTGTTGTTTCTTTTCTCTCTCTCTCTCTCTCGTTTTCTTTGTTTCCGCTTTTAACGTCTTTTTTCCAGTTTTTTGTTTTATTTTGTTTTATTTTTGTACCAACCTTTGCTGGATGGCTGGCATTTTCTAACATTTTAATTGTGCGCATTTGCCAGTTGCCATATATACATATTTTTTTACCTTTGCATTCTCTCACTCCTGACAATCTTTTTTATTTTTTCTTTTTTTGTTGTTGGTAAATTTTTTCTTTCTTTTTTTTTCTACTTTTCACACTTACATGAAATGGCGTTAAACCTTAAATATGCGAAAAATTCTGCAAGGTGCGAATCAAAAGTTAAACGTAGATACTGCAGATTCATACGATTATCGTATTAACGATATATATTTACATATGTGACTATATATTGCACATACGTGTATGCCTTGTGGCAACTGTCTTATATGGTAGTTGTTTTTCAAAGGATATCAGCTCTTAGTATAGACGCATTTCCTATTGTCAAACATTGTTGATATTACGCTTCCCAGTATAACGTTGCTGGGCCTCCCTTTAGGTCGATTGCCGGGTTTTCTTGCAAACTTAATCCACAATTCATCTTGAACGGTTTCTGATTTATACTTTAACGCACGTTGATATGTATGTTATAAGAAAGGTATATCAATAGCTGCGTAGATTTCCATGCCTACGTGTGTATATGCAAATCAACAGCTGTGTTTGTGTGTGCTACACAATCACGGTCAAAGGACCTTAGACGACAACAATAAAAGCGCAAATGAACGGCCGCTATGCAGCAGAAGATAAATCACATTTTGATACGTGTATCTCGCCAGTCGACATCCCTCCATCTTCATCCTCACCTTCTTACCATCCTCATCCTCATCTTCATCTCCATCTGCAGCTGGAGCTCCATCCGCTTAACGCCAAGCATCAAGCAAAAGCCAGCCCATCCATCCGTGCTTGCCAGTGTCTCACTGCACCCAGCCACGCTGCCTGGCTGCGTTCAATTAGACTAGTTACAACAATATATTTAGGGCTGTCCGAAGAACCTGTAAGCAAAGCCAATATAATAAATTTAGTTTAGAAAATGATTAATGAAAACGAAATTACGACAGGTGTCCTGTGCAGCAACGAGACGTAGCAAGCTAACGATGGCTCAGTTAGTTAGACCAACGACCCAGCCATCATCAGCAACACAAGCACCACTGGCTGCACCGGCTTCGGCAGCGGCACCGGCATCGGCAGCAGCAGCAGCAGCATCGGCACCTGCACCTGCAGCACCTCTGCTGGCGTCATTACATCGGCTCGACCGCAAGTCGCCGGGAATGTGTCTCGGTTAAGTTTAAAGTTTGAATTTGAGCATCGGTCTCGGTGTGGCAATGGCGGTTTCGGGTCGTTGGTCGTCATGAAGAAGCTTAGAAAATTTTATCATCATCTTTTAATTCGAGGTAATCCCAGCCAAACGCCGGGTAGCCGAACACCGAAGCACCCGTGCGTGTGGGCGAGCGAGCGACCAACCGGCAAAGCAAGGCATGGCAATGCAAACTTTCAGACGCTGTTAGGCGTCCGAGTGTTGCTTGAGTGTGGCAACAAAGTTTTTAGTTTGGTTTTAAGCAGCCATCTTCATCGTCATTTTCTGCTTCTGTTTCTGCGTCTACGTCCTCCCTCCCTTTTTTGTCTAAGCCACGTACTTTCTCCCTTTCGACTATTTTTCTACTATTTTGCAGCAATGCCGCTCACAAATAGCCTTAAGCACTTTGCATTAGTTTACAGACAACAACAACAACAACAACAAGAACAAGAACAAAACCACGGCAACGACAGCGACGAATAACAGCAATAGCAACAGCAACAAGAGCAACAACAGCAACAACAATATAAGGCACACGTAATGGCCTGGTTAGAGAAAGGTTTTGTGGCAGGACAGCATCCAACTGCCAGATTGTTCTTCTTTCTCTCTCCACACTCCTCTTGCTGCTGTTGCTTTTGCCGATGTCGATGTCGATGTTGATGCCGCTGCCTCTACCTCTGCTCCGCTGCTGCTTCTTTCTGCTGAGTCACCTAATTTCATCACATCCAATTTACTCAGTAAACTTCCGGCAAGCGGATGTCAAAGTTCTAAATCGAACGGCAAGGGGCAACGCAACGTAGCCTAACGTAAAGCAAAGCTTTTGGTTATGACGCATGGGGCATGAGGGGCATGGGCGTGTGGAAAAGCTGTCGGGTTGTAAAAGTTAAATTCGTTTGTGCGTGCGCTCCTTCATCCGCTCGCTAAGCTGGTCCTTATTGTCGATCATCCTGAAGGCATTATTAAGGGCAAGCCGATATCGCCGAGCCAGAGCGGAAGCACGCCACAAGAACAAATGGGCAACAACACTTGCTAAATTCCTCGGCACGCTTTTCTAATCGTCATTGCCCTTGATAATTAATATACATATCCTCTGTACTCCTTCGAGCTACTTACCCTTTTGTATTCGTCGTTTTGGTTTCCTTTTGTTTTTTTTTTTTTTTTGAAAAAAAGTGAAAAAAAAGTTTACGTATATAAGTCCTTGCACGACTTTCTGCGAATATTAAAAATTACCGTAAACAAAAAAAAAGAGTCGAATTTTTTAAAATGCACATAAGCCCAAAGACGTAGCCTTTGGAGTATTTGCCGTCGGAGAAATTCACGCTTGACTTCTTAAAATGAGACAAGATCCTTAATATAACTTGGTTTGCTTTAAATATGCAAAGTTTGAAAAAAAAACTTACCTTTTACCTGAAGTGATAACATGAAGCAGCCAATTGCTGATTAAAATTTTAGTCTTAAAGTTTTATATATAAGCCAACCAGCCAAACATACTCAAAATTAAATACATAAAATACGGGCAGCGTAAGCGTAAAGATCCTTTGCAGAGTCAGGATTAGCAAAAGGCAAAGCGTTCAAATAATTCGCTGCATTATCTGCGTATCAAAGGTTAACACACCACCAAAGCAGCCACTGCCGTTGCCCAGTCTCTTCTGCTTAAGGCGGCGCAGTGGCGCCATTAAATAACCGTAACCTCCTACACAAAGTGCTGCTCATGTTTATTAAAATATTATTATTATTTAAACATAACTGATGCGGCCTGATCCGTTTTAAAATTTAATATTTATGGCTGCACATTGCCGTACTTAACTGTAGTCCATAGAGACTTTAAAGGCATAAAAAAATTATAATCCTTTCACTTTTACATTTGTACAATATAATCATGCAGTGTATGTGATTTTTCTTCTTTTTTTTTTTGTTTTTTTTTTTTTCTTTCTATCTGAAGTGAAACTTTTTTAGCGGCGGTAGTGATTTGGAAATTTTGAAACGACACACTTGTAAAAAGAGACAAACTCGGATTTAGCTCGCGGAAGAATGAGATAGAATACAAATATACAGATATAACCGGACAAATTTTATAAATTCGTAATTAGGAAAAAGTGAAATGCAAGCATCGATAGCTCAGTTGTTAATATGTTTTAACAATATTGCTTATGTAAAACTATATGAAATGTAAACCATAAAATGGCTATCTGCCAGCAAATCACAGTACTTTTTCATATGAATGAAATTACTGGTTTCGGTTCTGCTCTCTGTCGTTGTTGTTGGAGTCTCTTTTTGCTAACAATAAATACATAATTAGGCAAATGGAATTTGCAAGCCTCGGTAGCTCCGTGATGAGAGTCAACGACTAGCAAAAATTGAGCGTTGAGTTAAAATCTTGTGGCGGGGACTTTTTGAGTTGATATTTTGCTTGTTTTTACTTACATCAAAACTAAATTACATTTAAAAAAAAATGCAAAATACACTTCATTCCGACAAAAGGTTAAATCTATCCGAAAAGTCTTTAATATAAATTTGTCTGTGTTATTTCTTGCATATAGGCATAATATTTGTGTTGTTATGTATGTAAAATGTATAACCCACGTTTTTAGTGCTGAAAATACAGTGAAAATGCATTGAAAATTAAGAAATTAGTGTTGCATCATATTAAAAACAAATAGAGCCACTGGATAATCAAACAGAAATTTATTTAAAGCAAAAACCATTGCAAGATCATTTTAAAGTTGCTTTGAATTAATAGTTACCAATTTAATGTAGAAATCATTTTTGCCATATTTAAGTTAGATTTCTTTTCTGTTTTAAATTTGCAGTATTTCTTTTTTTTCCTAATGGTTTTCTTTTACATCTGTATTTGCTTTTCTCCATAAAATCTAAAGTACCATTGTGCATATTCGGATTAAAACAGAAGAAAAAATGAAGCAAAACAAAAGAAACTTCTGAGACTTCTGAATTTTTAAAGTTATTGATTTGCTTAAATTGATGTTTCGCTTACATACTTTTTTTTTTTCAGGTGAAGTCGAACGCCTACTTAAGGAGTACAGACAAAATCAAGAGCTTGTGCGCCGCATTGGTGGCCACTACTATCAGATAATTTATCCGGTACAGTTGCGCCATCACGAAAAGATGGGCATATCGACGCGAGAAGTCAGCCCACCAAAGGTACGCAATAAACGAAACTCTAGAAACTACACAATGGTATGTGCACAAACATTCAGTCAATCAATCAATCATTCAACCAAGCAATCAACCAATCAAACAATCATACAGCCCTACATACAACATACATAAGCACGCAATGTTCCAAATAGTCATGATATCAGCCACACTGACAATGCCCACATCCAAATCCACATCAACATCATAGCCACAGCAATACTTAACAATCCATCAGTCCGGCAGTGTGTCAGTTCGCCAATACGTCAGTCGGTAAATCCATCATGGCCCATTTGGGCCCACTCACAATTAGACTCAGCTGGAATCAATAAAAAGTACTTCACACGCACTCATTCCATTCGCCATCTCCTTCGCACCAAGACAATTGGTTCACCAACATCAACACCTAGACTCTTTCACTCTTCCACACATGTACTCATTGTATCAGTCACTCACTCACTCATTCATTCACTCACTCATAGCGCATAAGAGGCGCACACATGCCAACCGACATTTCATCTCACAGCAATAGAAGCACAACCAGCGCACAAAAGTATGCAAAACAATTTTTCATGCTATGCTTCTGAACACCACAGCAGAACTGCACAAAACAAAACGAACAAAACAGCGTAGAAAAAATACAAAGAAAAACAACAAAAAAAACAACAAACAAAAACAGAAAAAATTACGTAGAAAACCTAAGCTAGCATCTGAAAAAATGCAAATTTCACACACATCACACTCAGCGTGCCGCACGCCATTATACAATCAAGACCCCCAGCCCTTGCCTCAGTCCCCGACACCGGCCACTAACGGGCAAGTAGCGACCATCAACCATCTAGCACCGGCCACCGACATTCTTGCGCGCCAGCATGTATGTCTCGTGCGCCCGCGCGTACATTATATATACATATATATTTATATATATGTGTGTGTGTCCATTTATATGCACGTTCGTTCGTACGCACATTCATCTCACTAAAACAATTCGCATAAACCACATTAAAGTAATATCATCATCAAAAACATGAGCAGTAGCAGGCGCAGCAGCAGCAGCAGCATCAGCCGCAGCAGCATCAATAGTAGAACAACAACAGCCACCACATCGTCAACACCATTACCCTCACCATTAACATTTGTCACGAACGGAACGACGTTCGAACCAATGCGAGCGGGCATTGTTGCCTCGAAAATTTATTTATTAAAAAATAAAAAATTGCTATGAAAAAAAATAAATAAAAGAAACACACACACACACACACACCGTAAAATAAACAGAAACAACTGCACATAGCCAGCTCAAAATCAACCGCAAGCTTGACTCGAGCTCGGACTCGGAATCGGACTCGTTCGGAACTTATGCCTTTGACCGCCTGCAATTTGCCTTCATTCGTTTTATTCCTTGTCATATTCGGACGTGACGGCTTCGCGGTTTTTGTCGCTACTAACAAAGTTTAGTTTTTCAAACATCAAACCAAACGTGGCCGTTGCCGTCGACTAATGCTAACGGGCTGCCCGCTTTTCCTTCAGCGGCCGCAGCCTCACTTTTCCGCTACACATTTCTGTGTCTGCTTATAGTATATACACATTTTTTTGTTTGCTTGCCATTGGGTTTTTTCATTCTATTTCTTTTTTTTTTTTTCTTCTTCTTTTTTTATGTTTTCGTTTGGTCGAGTATTTATGACGCTTTTAACAGCACAACAATGTGAAAAGTGGAAAATGTTGATGGCAGTGTAGCTGTCGTTGTTGTTGTTGTTCTTGTTGCCGCTGTCGCTGTTGGCGATGCTGATGCTGATGCCAATGTTGTTGGTATTGAGAAATTATGCATTATGATAATATGCCAAACGGGAATCATTTGGCACAGTCAGGCCTCCTTGAGTTATGCGCACAAAGTCTTTGACACGCGCCACGGGCTTTTTTCTCGCTACGAATTGAAATGCCCAAAACTTTGGCAAACACAAATCGACGGACACGTTAAACACGCAATATGCTCCATTAGAGCGCATTGATGAAAACTTATTAAATGCGCCTCGACAGCGGCAACGACAGCGACTGTGCCTAAACCTGTGACTGAGACTGTTACTGTGACTGTGACTGAGACTGTAACTGTGACCAGACTGTGCTGTTGTGGCACGGTAGGCACTTTACAACTATTTTTAAATCTTGATAATATTCGGATATTATATTTTGTTTGTTTAAATTGCCAACTTAATGCGCATAACATTAACGGACACTTTGCAGGCTCTACCCACACACACACATTCTTCTCCGCTTCCATTCCGCATTCCATGCTAAACAAATATGCATAATACAAGAATAAAAAAAATAATAATAATAATAAAACAAATAATGTACAATAACAAAAATGAAAATAACACGAACACAAATACAAAAACAAAAACAAAATCACAATCGACAATATTAGTTCTCTAATATTTACTTTTGTTTCTTCTCTTCTTCTTGCTTCGCTTGTCGCGTTGAAATTTATTTGCAGCCGGGTCAGCGTCCACGACCACACGATGATGGCGGCTTCAGTAGAGGCAGAACAAAGGTATGTACAAATAGGCTCCCAAACCTCACACACGGCCACCGAGGATACAGCCTCAGATACAAATACACAACAGACACACACACATACACATACAGATACAGAAACAGATACAGATACAGATACCCATACAAATGCAGATGGGCATAGAGATACGTAAACGGCTTCGAATACGAATTGTAAAACTCAGGACGAGCCAAACCATTGCCCGTCAGCAGACTAACAAGTTATGCCAATATTATTGCGCGCCGCATTCAAATAATTCTTTGGCATTGCTCGAAATGATTACGAGGGCAAAACGGTCGAATGTGGGCAAACGGCATTACCCAAAGATGCTCGGGCTGGCAGTCCGCAATCCGCAGTCCGCAATCCATAGTCCGCAATCCGCAGTCGACGGTCCGTAGGCCGGAGGCCAGAGGCGGCAGCACACAATCCATGCCAGTGCCTGCACAGCCAGCCACCCAATCTGTTTACTCGCTCGCTCATTTATTCATAGCAACAGCCAACAAAATTTGTTTACATAATTATATTTTTGTGCAAATTTCAATAATACAAACTAAGCATCAAAGTAAGGCAATGCTCAGCAAGGCATGACATGGCACGGCAGCAGCAGCAGTAGCAGCAACGGCACGGCAGGACAGGGCAGGGCAGAGCACGGCAACCTACAGTACAGTAGAGCATAGCAAAGTAATGCACGGTCAAACGAGAAACGCAGTGTTAGCGCTGTAAAAGGGCGTAGGCCCAAAACGGCTCAGCTACACCTTACACACATTCCGTGTGGCATACTTAGCGGCGCATCGCGTCGCCTCGCCCGCCTCCTACGCTTGCATACTATAAAGCAATGAGCAAACGCACGAGCTGTTGAGCAGCTGAGCAGACGAGCAGACGAACGAATAAACGAATGAACAAATTTGCGCTCAATAGGCTGGTAATTTACTTTAAATGCTGATAAAGCGAATTGTTTGTGTTATTGCTTCTTCTTCTTCTTCTTCGTCTTTTTCTTCTTATTCTTTTTTTATTTTTTTTTTTTTTTGTTTTTTTTTTGCCAAACTGTGTCTATGCGCCGCATCCTGGCAGCTCGGCCCGTGCTTCGTTGGCTACACTGCGACACACACACAAACGCGCAAACACAAAGGACGCGCATTACGCATGTACGCGAATCGCGTTTGCAGCAAAATCACATACACTGGCAGCATCAGCCTCAGCCTCAGCATCAGCGGCAACGTGGCAACAAAAAGCGAAAGAGAACAGCAGGCAAAGAAACTCAAAGACCAGCAAAGTTTTTTTCGCATTTGGTTTTTTCTAATTTTTTTCTTTTTAAGTTTGCGTATTCTTTTTTGTTTCTTTGCTGCTGCTGCTGCTGCTGATGCTGCGGCTGTTTCCGCAATTCGTGCCTGCCCGGACGCTGCTTTGTGACAAGACGCAGGCGATGCTTCGGCAGCCGTTCAAATAGTCGATGATTTGTTTGTTGATGTCAGCGCTTGGCTGGCATTGGCATTGTTTGCCATCATTCGATGGCTGCTGCTGCTGCTTCTGCCATGCACACGTCTACTCTACGCTTTACCTACGCGCTACTCTAAACCTATTATTTTTGTTGTGGCTGTTGTTTTTGGCATTCTTCGTTGCAAAGCGCATTATGTTTCTTTACTTAAAATGTTTCCCTTTTATTTTATAGTAAATATGTATACACATACATATATATATATGTACATATATGTGTATGAAAATTGTTTTTGCAGTCGATGTTTTGTTTTATTTTTATTTTGATTTCGCGCTCTAGGTGTCAAGGGCTTTTTTGGCACAACTACCGTCTCTCAGGCGTTTCACATTTTCGCACAGCTGCTGCTTTGTTTCTCCTTCTCACTGTGAGCGTTTGCGTCATTGCTTTCTCGCTTACACTTGCTCGTTTGCTGGTTTACTTGCTTGCATACTTGATGTTGGCGTCTGTCTTTGTTTTTGTGTCAGTTTTCGGTTTCGGTTTCTCCTGTTTACACAGAAATATAATTAAGGTAATTGAGTTTTTCTGCCTTTTTTGTTTTTAATTTAATGAATTCCCAGTTCCTTTTTTTGCTTATTTTCGTTGTTTTTTTATCGCGCACAATTCCACTTGCGCGCACGAATTGACCCAACTCGCCCATCCCACATAACCTGCTTTCACTCTTAGCATTTTTAACATGATTGACCCTTGGTTCGCTGCGTATTTCAATGATCCAATTGGCGCAACCTTTCAAGCACCCATAAAAAAAAAAAAACAAAACAAAATAACAAGAAAGAAAATAACAAGAAAAAATCAAATAAAAGAAAACACTTTCCAAGAAGAAAACATAAGAACGAAAAGAAAACAGACAAAAAACGAAGGAGAGAAGAAAAATGTTCGACTGCTCTTGCTTACATTGCCATAGGCTTTGACCCGCAGCGCGTGGCTTTAAGCTACGCTAAGCTAAGAGTTAAACCGCACCGCACCATACCGCACCCCCCAACATCGCCACGCATCGCATCGTAGCACAGCGCAGTGAACAGAATTGAATTGTATTTATTTAACTTATTTTCATTTACGGCTTTTTCTTGTCGCCGTGAGTGAAGCTTCTGCTTTTGCTCCTGCCTCGACTTCACTTCGGCGTCGGCGACGGCTTCGGCTTTGCCTTTGACTTTGACTTTAGATTTGCCTTTATCTCTGCCAATTGGTGAGCCGGTATTTGTACCCATTTATTTGGCTGCTACTGTAAACCTTTTTGCCTAGTCGATTTTTTTCGATTTCTTTACTTTTATTTTTTTGCTTCTTATTTTTTATTCGCTTGTTGTTTTGTTGTGCTGTGCAATGCTTTAAAAAGCGCAAAACGCAAATCAACGGCTACAGCAACAGCAACAGCAGCACTAACAGCCAACACGCTTTTTTGGCATGCAGCCAAGGCAGTGAGTAATTGCGACAGAAGTTTTTGTTTTCCATTCCATTCTCCAATCTTTTTTTTTTCATCTTTTTTTTCTTCACCCCCTTTTCTGCTTGTTAGGATTCTTGTTGTTTTCGTTTTTGTTGATTTAATTTTTTTTTTCTGCTACACCATTGATGTCAATATTTTGAACGCAACTAAATCAAAGCAAGGGCAAATATTTAAGTAACTTTAACAAAAAAAAAAGTTAAAATTACCCACACTCATCGCAAATCAGCTGCTGCGTCTGACGCCCCCGTGCCACGTTCAGTCATGTAATATGTCAGACTGCGGCGGTAGTTCAGCCAAGTCAAACTTAATAACATTCAACTGAGTCAAACCGAGCTGGGCTGGATTGCATTGCGTTTCATTACTTTGGGGTTAGACGCACTTAGTGGCATTGCAAGATGGTGAATTATTTACTCGTGTGCTCATGTGTCTGTCAAAATAAAAAATAAAAAATGAAAAACCAACAGAAAATACTAAATCCAATACACTATCCATCAGAGCAGCGAAATTACATGGCAATGCAATAGCAGATAATTGCACATGCGAATATGTACACAAGTAAATTGTGTACACTGTTAAGACAGACACTAGGATACCGATACGAAGGTCCTTGTATTGGTGGATCAACCACCATTAACATTTGTAGCAACGCATGCCCACATAAAATCGATTTAACACTTTCACTGCTATGAGGTTGTCTGCTCACGCGTGTAGCAAATTCCATAGCATAGTGTTGATGCCAATCGTAGTGAGATGCAGGGTGTACAGAGCATATATGCGCATATGCAAATTTGTAGCTTAACACGAATCGCTAATTTGCAAACCGCATATGCGACACAAAACCCAATAATGAAAGCAAGCAACACCAAACCGAAGCGAAAGCCAAAACCAAAGTGAAAAAAAAAAAAACAAAATAAAGGAAAAAGCTGAAAAAGGAAAACCAAAACCAAAGCCAAAACGCAACATTACGAACTTTGTAACAAAACTGAACGCAATGCGACACAACATAGCAAATTCTCGACTTGGCGTAACTCGACTTAATTAAAAGGCATAAAGTAAAAAAAAAAAACAACAGAAAAAAATGAAACTCAAATCAGCAGCCGCGCAAGTTGCCTGCGTAGATTATTGGTAGGGAGGTAGGGCGCCAAATGCTGCGATAGACAGCTAACGCACGCACGAGTGTCACGTCGACGAGCGTCGAATATGGCACATTTCAAAATATAGTCGAGCTGACGAAGCGGCAACACAGCGACAGCGACGGTGACAGCGGCAGCCACAGCAACAGCGACAATGCGAGAAATGAGAAGAGAACAACAACTAAATAGAAACGAAAAATGGGCAGGCAGATGGGAAATGAAAGCATTCAATTGAGTGAAAACGAGGACGAAATATTTCACTTGCAAAAACACCGACAGATTTATGTGTAAATGTAGTGTGTGTAATGTGCGTGTGTATATGCACGCATGGAGCCCCAAGTCCAGTCGACTGCGACTCCGCCCCTCACCGCAGCGCACCGCAGCGCACTGCACCGACTCAATTTCGAAGAAAGCATTTTTAATGAGCAGCATCGAGCAGCAGCAGACAATGGGACGCAAAACAATAAAATAAAAATGCGCCACGAAAACAAATGAGGACAAAATATGTACAAGTAAATGCCGCAGTGACGCCTCGATTCCCGCTCTCCCCAATGCCCTCAGCCCGCTTCCCGTTGCTAGCTGCTGGTCACCAGCCGCCAGTTGCCACAGTTGCCCAACGGCCGTGTTGTCCGCTTAAGTGTCGAGTAAATTAAATTTCCATTGATGTGTCTCTCGATTGAAGTTCCTTCAAGTGAAACATTTTAACTGTGATTTCTTTTATTTTTTTTTTTTTTATATGTTTTTCTCTTATTCTTTTTTGTCGCTCATGCTCGCTTGTCTCAATTACCACGCGCCTACTCTGTGTGCTGCGAAAACATAACTGCCGATGATAATGATAAGGACAACGTAATAGCGTATTTAATAAACTCACTAAAGAACAAATAAAACAGCAACAACAACAACAACAAAAATGTAAAAAAATTAAAAATACTTAGAGTAAACAATAACAAGCAAAACAAAAAAAAAATAAACAAAAAAAGATGCGTTTTAAGACAGTTACAAGGCAAAGCAACCTCAAGCTGAATGTAAAAGCGAAATGGAAACGTCTCCTCTCACTTACTCAATCATGTGCCCACATCTTATCTATGTGCGTACGTCTTTCAGTAACGACTTCTTTATGGCACAATTTTCACAGGAATTCTCATTAATGCCACACGCAATGTCCTACTCTGGTCTTCACCAAAATACGCCGGCAACAAAAATGTGTATACAATAAAGTAGAAAAAACAACCATCAACAATAACAAAAAAACAAAATATAATGCACAAGCAATGAAACAAAATGAGTAAACGATAATAAAAAAGACGGCCTAATAAAGCATACACTTTGAAAATATATTCCAACAAAACGGGGAAAAAATTAAAAAACAAAAACGAAAAAACATTGAAAAAAGAAATGGTAAAGAAGCGGAGAATGAAAATTAAGTTGCTTGACAAGCTCTCAAGCATTTTCACCATCGCTGTCGCTGTCGCAGTTGCTGCTGCTGTTGCTGTTGCTGAGACTGTCACTGCTGGAAACGCTATCGTTATCGCTGTGCGTTGGCGTTGGCGTCTCCGTCACCGTCACCGTCAGCATACAAAAAAAAAACGAAACAAAAAAAACGCCCACCGGTCGTTTGACTTGCGAAATATGCCATTATCATTCAAAGCGGCACTCACCTATGCGCCTATGTATGAAGGACGTTTGGCGCACGTAACAACCGTGCAAAAAATTTAAAAAAAATTTACAAAAACAACAAAAAGTAAACCATTAAAAGCAACATAAAAAATGGCAACAACAACAACTTAAAAATTGCTTTTATATTGAATTGAAATATTTTTCATACTCCTTGCTGTCTTGTATCCTTGCATGGATAGGCGCTTATCCATGCCCGTACTTGAATTTCATTCACATTATGCTGCGTACTCCCACGTCACGGCGGGAGTTTCTATGCCTTAAGGACTGTTCCTAATGTATGCATATACATATGCGTGGCCAACATGGTGTATGCGTGATTTTTTCGACATTTTGCTGATCTACGTAAATATATATACAAAGCACCCATCCACGTTGTTGTTATGCTGTTTATTTGATTCTATTTTATACTAAGCTTTCCATTTTTCTTTTGTTTATTTTATTTTTGTTTTCTTTTCGTTTTGTTTTGTTGTTGTGTTTATTTTTTTTTTTATTATTTATTTTTTTTCTTCCATCTCTCATCTTGTTCACATTTAAGCATACTTAAACGTAGATTTGAACTTGCGTTAAGAACTATGCGTACAACTCGATTTGATTGTTTCAAATGTTGCTTGCTTTGAAACTCATTAATTCTGTGCGCACATTTGCATAAAATGGCGTAGCATATTTTTTGGGGCTGTGCGGTTATTGTTGGCAACAAAGTAAAACAAAACCCAGCCGAGCTTAAAACAGTTCAGGGACACGCAACAAAGGCACTTTGCTTAAAAGCTTAAAAGCAAAATTAAATCAGGTCGATTGAGCAAAAGAAGCATACCGTGTGTGTGTTATGTGTGTGTGTGTGCCATACAAATACACACACAGCCATACAAACATATAACATAAATGCAGTGAAACCTGCCATAACTGCACAAAAATGCCAACGATATAGTGTCTGCCTTTTACCTAGCTGCCGGTTATTCTTTAAGGCATCGTCCGCCCTCACTCGAACTCCTCTGTTACCCAAGGCACTCCCACACCTCTCTGCCCGTGCTTAATCAGTTCACTAACTCAGGCAATACGAAGTTAAGCAAAACTTCATATAAGTGAAATTTAAGAACCCTGCAAATGAACTTACTACGCGTGTGAATAAGTTTTAAAAGTTTTTTACTTTATTTGCATTTTGTACGTTTTTTCTTTGTTTTTTCTTTACGAAATTGAAACTTTTTCATAACACATTAATGCAATGAAAACTCCTTCCAAAATTTTTGCTGATTGCTGCTTAAGTGCATAAAATTGCGATTTAAATTTTGTTAGCTAAGAAGCCAAGTATGACACAAGGGAATCAGGTTTAAACCAAAACAATGACAACCTACACAATTTACAATTGATTAATAAAAAAGATCAGACATAACAAATGAATCGAAAAAAAATTCTCTACGGTGAATCATCAATAACTATTGCATTTTACACAGTCCTAAATTTAATTTAATAAGGAAAACAAAAAACGTATATACAGGCTGGTTCTAAATTTCGAAGCAGTATTAAACTTTCGGAATTGCTGCGATAACAAATTTGGTTTTCTGATTTCCGAATAAAATTTCTAGAAAATTATTAGTTAAATAAAAAATAGACAAACGTTTCTACAACTGCAAGGTTCGAGTCTTAGTGAAAACGTAAATGTTAGTTTAAACCTGATTTCGTGGCATCATAATGGACCAATTTGGGCATAAGTGTGCCTTGCTTAGCAGCGAAATTTTCGAAACTAACCTCAATAAATAAAACTAGCATGAAAAGGCTAACAAATAATACAAGCACCAGAGTGACTTGTGGCCAGAACCTCAATGGACTCCAACGCTTGCGGTTTTGTGGTAATGAAAGCATGGAGAGATGCCCATAATCTGCTTCTTTTTTTTTTTTTCTTTTTGTTGCTGAAACAATCCAAATGCAAAAAATATCAAATTAATTAAACATTTAAATATTCTCTTTATAACAGAAAATTACTAAAATAAAACAAAACTGAATGTGACGTTATGTGGAATAATTTATTGATTATTTATTATTTCGTTAGTTCGACTCGCGCAAAAATACTCACAACACGGGAAGCGAACTTTATTGGGACCTTTATGTGCGAATTATTATTTTTTGTTGTGAATTATTTAAGCCAAAATTCAATATTCCATTTAATTAAATATATTAAACAAAATAAAAATGTGTGCGTGGCTAAGCACACGCTAGGGTTGATGTGCATATGTGAATATTTGAATTTTACTTTTCGATATCCGCCTTTACTTGTAAACGACTGTGTCCATTTTTCTATAACCACAAATGTAAATAGTTTTCGTTGCTTGGCAGCACTTTAATATGTTCTTGGCAGCACATTCCATATTTGCTCCACACTGAAGTTACTTGCTTTTACGCCACACTTAAAAATCACTACTTAAAATGATTTTTATTGCTATCCGGCAGTGCTTGTGCCATGAGCAAAATCATAACAGAAATACACCAAGATCTGCTTCTCAACATTTTTCAAAATTTGTTGCAACTAATTTTTGACCCGTTTCTTGGAACCGTCTTACCGATATTTCGGTTTGATTTGATATTTTGTGAAAGTGAATTGTTGCTTTTTGGACATTTGTAGGAATAATAAATCAATACAAATTATATAAAATTTAACATGGAAATTTTGTCACGCCTTCACACAAAATATACTGGACCGATTATTTTTTATATCACATTTATTTGGAAGAATTGAGTGGCATACTAATATTTAAAATTTTTTTATTTTTTGAAAAAACCAACAAACCAATCACACAAAAACCTTCGTACGACGAATTTGTTGTCTTGCCGAACGAAAAGCCGAAAGAAAAGCCGAATTATGCTCTCTTTCGTCACTGCTTACAAATACATATTGGGTTATTTTTTCTAATATAATATAATACTAGTAATCCCGGCGCGCTTCGCTTCGCGTTTTTTTTCTGTCCAGCTTGTGCAACCATCTTCGTTTGTCGAGGTCTCGGCAAGCATTTTTACCTCTTTTTAATAGCGAGCTACATATATTTATTAACAATTAGCCGCGCCAGCGCATATAACCATCGGACATGTTGGACCTTCGGGCCATCGGGCCATGAGAAAAAAAGAGAGCACATGCTTTTTCTTTGTCCAATTAGTAATTCCTTCAAATATCCTAATTAGAATCTGGTAAATCGATACTGCGATGGTAGCGCAGTCTGCCGGATCCAATGTGAAACATTCCAAAATCAACAACTTCTTATAAATAAAAAATTAATTAAAAAAACATTATCCAGTGGACCAAATTGTGAATCTAAACCATCCTCGAATCTCCCCGAATACACACAAAAAATTTCATCATAATCGGTCCAGTCGTTTAAGAGGAGTTTAACGACATACACACGGACAGTAGAAATATATATATAAAGATAATATCAGATTATATATATATCAGATTCCCATGCTTTTAAAGGGTTTGACAGATAAACTGGTTACACAAGCATTTCTGTTTGCTAACCGTTGGCTTTATCCACTGAGCTACCGATCTCATGTGGTTCTATTTAGATCATACAACGACCTTGAACAGCAAATCCATACACTAAGCAGAGGGCGTTAACGTGCTTACAAGAAATGACAACTCACGGCAGCGAGCTGCAAAGTAAACTCTGCATTCATACACTCTCACACACACCTGCACACACTTACGCAATTTATTATCTGTCTGATGAACACACAACACCAATTTTCATTACTCTCCCTTTGCAGAAACACTTTCACCGCACCTCGCTGCTAATCAAAGCGTTCAATCACAAATTTCGCCTGGACTTGGAACTCAATTCGTAAGTGTTAAAATGTCACATTTATAATTTAATTAGGCAGCATTACAAAAAACCAGGAAAAAACCAGTGAAAAGAAGAAACATTTTTTTTGGAAAAAAAAACCAAGCATCAGGTAAAAACATGTAAGTAAAGGCTGCAAAGTGCACTCGCAATTACGCAAGCGACGCGATCAGTACCGAAGATAAGTCTATGGAAACGGAAACATGCTTTTGCTTGCACACACACAAACACGCATGCATACATGCTCGCACTTATATGTATGTTTGTGTGTGTGCAGGTACGAAACGGATAGAGGCACAATAACTCATAAGTTTTTGACACTTTAATTAATGCTGCATTACACTCGTTTCAACTGATTTCCTTTCCTTTCCTATCGTTTCGTTTCGTTTGCTGCACCCCGAAGGCAACTTTTATCACCGAACATACAACAGAAGCATTACCACGTCGGCGGTTATCTGGTCGATGGCAACAGACATGTAAGTAGTCCAATGACAACAGAACAACAAAAAGCATAATACAAAAAGAACCAAAAAAAAAAAAACTAAAACGGAAACAAAATAAAGTAAAAGCACAAAAAACCAAAGTGAAAAGAAAAAAAAAAAAAAATAAACAAAACGGAGCAGAAAAAATTTTGAAAATCCAAGTTAAGAGACGCGTAAACTCTGGCATTTCTGACATTGCTGGCTGGCTGTGCGGCTGAGCGACTGTGAGGCTGGGCGGCGAACACGGCGTGCACGACGTGCTCGGCGTATGCGTGATTTTGTGCGACTTAAAATTGTGATTTATTTTACAGCTGCACGGCTAAATAGATACAGATATAGTATCTCGCCTGTATTAGACATAGATACATGGCACTGTGCGTGCAAAACCCACATATGTGCGTACTCCGCGTAGATGGCACAGCATGTCCGCCACACATAACCACACACCGCCATATGCCACACACACCGCCACTCACCGTCCCACACCGCCACATGCCACACGCCACACGCCACACGCCATACCGCCCCCTTGCACTATCGACGCTGAGATAAACTTATGCGCGCATCGCAAAGGACAAATAGCAAATCAAAAAACCCAAAAAAATGTGAAACGAAAAATGCGAAAAGCATTGCAGGAAAAATGTTAACCCAGCACAACAGCAAAAGCAGCAGCAGCAGCAGTCACAGCCGCAGCAGTGTCAGTGGCAGCAGCGGTTCGCACAAGTGTACGACGAACTGTGTGGGTAATCTTTTTATGTGTTCTTCTCGTAATCAGCTTTAATATAGTCGTACGCGCTTTAATATCGCATACGGTAAGCCTAAAAAAAATCTAACCGAAAAGCAAAAAAAAAAAAGAAGAACAGAAAATAAAACATTAAATAAAAAAAAAGAACCAAAATACAAACTCACAAGAGGGAAGAGGAGATTACAACGCATAAGAAACGAACTTTACACGGCCAAGTAAAAGTTTGCCAACATCAAACCAACATCTGGCGGCTGCTGGCTGCTGCGTGGTGCAAGGTGGGCGATGAATGATAGTCGATGGATGCTAGGTGCTGGCTGCTGGATGCTGAGTGGTGGGTATGAGGCGGCGGGTGTTGGGTGGCGGGTGATGCGATGCCGATTAAGTTTTATGCGCCTTTGTCGTTTCCTCAAGCGTTTTACATTTTGCCTTTTTAATGCGAATGCTTTCACGTATAAAAGTATCGCTCCCTCACATTCAGCCGTCCTTGCCATGGGCATACAGCTGAGCACGGCAAGGATGGCATGGATCCTTGCCGTGCTCAGCCGTATGCCCATGGCATGCCAGCCGATGTGCTGTTTTAGCTATCAAGCGGCATTGAGTTAAGTCATCTTGAAAAGAATTAAAAGTATTTTTCAAGCTCGTTGCAACTAAAAACCAAAGCAGCAATTAAGTGACGGAAATTAAATTTGCAAAATATTTTATAACTCGACTGAGTACCGGGTAAACTAAAAAGCTAAGGACAACACAAAGGCAGTAGGGCACAAGGGCAGCTGCACACTCTACGAAAGCCATCAAGCCATCAAGCCAGCCAAGCCAGCCAAGCCAGCCCAGCCAGTCAAGCCAGCAAAGCCGGCAAGCGAAATCTCTTGATTAATTTGTGCGCGCGATGAGCACAGAGACGCGTGTATGCGCGCGTGCTCTCAGCGCCTAAATGCATTTTCAAGTGGGCACTAATGCCAGCGCGTCCTTATGTTTTCTTTTCTATTTTGTCTTTCTTGCCTTTTTCAGGATATCGAGCATTGTTACTATCATGGCACTGTCAAGGACTATCCAGGCGCCAGCGCGGCTTTCCACACCTGCAACGGCGTCAGCGGCGTCATACACATCGGCAACGAGACCTTTGTCATACATCCTTTCTACGGTGGCGATCTGTCGGTAAGTACAACTTTACTCTTCGGATTAAACTATTAAATTGAAAAGCTATTAGCTTCTGCCTGGGGCCAAGTGTTGGAAGGCAAGCTTATAAAATGCCAAATAGAGGCATAAAAAACATGACCTATGCTGCCTTAAAACGAATAAGGCTAAGCCAAGTTGAGCATGAGAAGTGCCTCAACTACGGTCACACAAACATTCGATGTGAGTAAACCGGAGAAGACAAATCAGGTGACTTCCATTAAGAATATTTTTGCCAAAACACACCGTCCAAAAAAACTGTATACTCATACTTAGCATAGCAGACATATGAATAAGGACATTCGTACAGGCTTAAATCTTTGAATGCGGCCACGCCCATACCATCGGGGCGAGCGAGCATTTCTGGCTAATCATGTTTTTCGCATTTCTCACTTTGCACTTCTGGCACTTTTGTGTAGCTTCAGCATTTTGCAGAATTTTTTGCTTTCGTGCTTCATTTGGCATTTTTGTTTTGCTGTTTTTGATTTTCTGCAACTTTTGTAGTAATTTCCGCCCAATCGGCAAATCATCGCAGGCGAATTCGATTTCATTGTTGTCCGTATGACTTGTTTGTTGTTGCTATTATTGCTAAGTGTTCGTTAATGCCCGAGCAACCTGTCGTGTCCGTCGACGTGTCCGTGTACGCATCTGTGCCCACAGCCCCCATGACACCCAATACATAACGATCTCAGCAGCAGAAGCAGCAGCAGCAACAACAACAAGCAAACAAACAAACAAACAAGCAAACGATGAAACAGACGCTCAAGCGAACTCGAACTGGCAAACGGGCAAATGGGCAAAGAGGCAAAGGGGCTAAGGGGCGACCAGGTGTCTTGAAGTCTGGGAACTTGGGAGTCCGGACGAGCTCTGCACTTTGCTACACATTGCTTTGACGCTGTCTCGTTGTCTGCGTGAATGGGTTTTGTTTTCGGTTCACATTTTACGTTCATGTTCATGTTCAGCCGACGCTCTCTTCTCGTGCACGGATTGAACTCAATTGGTTTGGGTTCGATTTCATTGCTAGAATTCGTTTCAGCTACTTGAAGTTTACCTTCAGTTATGGGGCTATGAAGCCATTCGCTTCGTTCCGCACTTTCCAATTTAGCCTGTCGCCCAATTGCTCCATATACAGCAACGCAATGAAGGTATTCGGTATTCGGCCTGGATTGTTTGAACATAAATACATAAAAATGCAAAGAAGGGCAAATCCAAAATTGAAAGTGGCAAAGCGGTAAATTGTTGATGACGGCGAAGCAGAGTGGGGAAAAGTGAAAAGTAATCATAAAACAGAAATCCGAGTAAGTACGGCTAAGTACGGGCAAGTACGGGCAAGCGTAGGCAAGTATAGGTAAGTACGGGCAAATACGGGCCACTGCAGGTAAATTGGCACCAATTAAAATTTATAATTGGCCGAAAATTGAGAGCGAAAGAAATCGAAAAATTGTGGCATAAATACAGCAAATACAGCAAGTCAGCTAAACAAAAAAAAAAAAAACAAAACAAAAACCAAATGAAAGCACCAAAAATAACAAAAAACAAAAATGAGCAAATTATGTAATCTAGCAAATTAATGAGGCACTTTTGAGCTCGACACAGCTCAACACAGCTCAATGCAACTTAGCGTTGCTCATCTTTAGAGAGAGCAGTTGAGTAGTGGCCAGCAATCTTAGGCACAGCTGGCTGGCTCTATTGACCTTTATTGTAGAATGCTTCATCTGGCTGCTGACTAAGCGCTTGACATGCGTCTATCGCCCTTACAGAAACATCCGCATGTGATATTCGAGGCGCGCACAAAGGCGAACAAGGGCTGTGCAAACTCTGGTAATCTGGACTCGTGGCGTTTGTCGCGCCGCACCAAGCATCTGTCCGCAGGCGTGATCGACATCGATGAGGTGCATCCGAATGGAGCCGGCCGCTACAAGCGCGATGTACGTGAGGCCACCAAATACATTGAGACGGCGATTATCGTCGACAAGGCCATGTTCGAGAAGCGCAACGGCAGCACACGTGCCGAGGTCATACACGATGCCATACAGGTGGCCAACATTGCCGACTTGGTGAGTCTCAGACACGCTAGACCAGACCTAACCACGACCGACCGTACTGATACAAATCGACTCGCACCGAAACTGACCTAACTAATGACTAATGCTGGCAGCGACATTGTCGGTGACTGTGACTAGGACTGTTGGCTGTAACTGCGACTGCGACTGCGACTGTCAATTGTGAAATGTCAATCGATTTTCTATAATTTATGCACATTGCAGTATTTTCGCACGCTGAACACGCGCGTCTCTGTCGTCTACATTGAGACGTGGGGCAAGAATCAGGCGGTCATCGACGGCAGTAAGGACATTAGCAAGGCGATATCCAATTTCAATGATTACACTTCGAGAAATCTGTTTCAAATCGAACGCGATACAACGCAGCTGCTGACGTAAGTCGTCAATTGTGCGCCAAACTTAACCAAACTGTATAATTGCAAAGGCAGCCAAACGAGCAAGCACCCAAACTCGCAACTCCCCAACACCTAATCACCCAAACATTCTTTCATCCCACCCAATCCATAATGTCATTGCTATGCCAATGCGCTGCTAACTAAGCGGCTCATGCTGTTCTGCTTTATGCTGCTGCTGCCATTTTTTAAACATTCCGTTGTTCTTTCTTCTCTTTTTTTTTTTTTTTGTTATATTTCTTGTTTTTCTGGTCTTTGTTTGCTATACAGCGGAGAGACGTTTGCAGGCGGCGAAGCGGGCATGGCTGTGCCGGAGACGGTTTGCACGCCACGCGCCGTCGGCATCAGCGTCGATGTAAACGTGTACGAGCCACATCTGCTGGCGGGCACAATGGCTCACATGATCGGCCACAACATCGGCATGGGTCACGATGATGGACGTAAGTAGCGCACAATTCGCGAAGCCGAAAATGCTTTTGACGGAATGATTTCATCGATGATTCTATCTTTTTTCATTGTTTTCCATTGTTTCGCATGGTTTCGCATGGTTTCGCATTGTTTCGCATTGTTTTGCGATGGCTTTGCGATGGCTTTGCGCCACCAACAGGCGAGGAATGCTTCTGCCGCGATTGGCACGGCTGCATTATGGCGCAGTCCATTGTGGGCCAAGAGAACGTGCAGCCATACAAATTCTCGGAATGCAGCAAAAAGGATTATATTGATGCACTGCGCACTGGTCATGGCCTTTGTTTGCTCAACAAGCCAAACGAGGTGCGTATGTAAAAAACCCGGCATCGCCCAAAGCGAACCCAACCCAACCAAACCCAGCCCAGACCAACTCCAAGTCAATGCAAACTAAAAGGCAACGCATAAATACAATTGCAAGGGGGGTGGGGAAGCAGTTGTGCCATTGATGACATCGACGCCGATTTCACAGAATCAGCACACAATTGTTTCAGCGGTCATTCAGCCTTTGGCATCCAGCCATAAATTGCATCATCTCAGCATCTATTGCCTATTATTATTATTTTTATTATTATTAATATTTTTATTATTATTGCCATAGTCATTATTATTGTGATTGTGATTGTCATTGCGATTGTGAATGTTAATGTGATTGGCATTGTTTGGCATTGCTTGACCTCTGTTTGGCCTCGTTGCTGTTACAGATTGAGATGCGTCGCAATTGCGGCAACAAAATCGTCGAAGAGGACGAGGAATGCGATTGCGGCACATTCGAGGAATGCGCGCTGGATCCCTGCTGTGACGGCATCACCTGCAAACTTAAATCAGAGGCGCAATGTGCGAGCGGCTCTTGCTGTGATCAGTGTCGGGTGAGTTCCCACAATGCCAACGAGAAATCACCTTCTCCCGCAGCGTTTAACCGATTTTCGTATTCTTTTTGTCGCAATGAAAACCGCCAGCTGCGGCCAAAGGACCACATCTGCCGGGACTCGCACAACGAGTGTGACCTGCCGGAGTACTGCGACGGCGACAATGGTCAATGCCCAATGGATGTATACAAGAAGAACGGCTCACCGTGCGGCCACAGCAAATTAGGCGTGTCGGGTAAGTAGCGCAGTCAAGACCCCGAACATAACCGCCTCTCATGCCACTAATGCACTCTCTTCGCGGCCAGGCTACTGCTTTCAAGGTGACTGCCCGACGCTGAATCTGCAGTGCGAGGGCATCTGGGGCTATGGCGGCTCTGCCGCCGACCGACAGTGCTATGAGCAGTTCAACTCAAAGGGTTCGATCAACGGCCATTGTGGCCGCGACGCGAACGATCACTACATCAAGTGTGAGCCAGAGTGAGTTACCCGCGACATTGTACACGCAGGGGCCAATTAATGACATCCCATTCAAAACAATTAACAGGAACGTGCAATGTGGCACGCTGCAATGCAAAGAGGGTGAACGCCAGCCGATCAATGATGGCATAGATCAGCTGTACTCACGCACGATCATCTCGATCAAGGGCCAGGAGTACGAATGCAAGTGAGTGCATGCTTTTCTTGTGGCTGCTGTGGTGGCCACTTAAATCACTTCCTTTCGATGGTCGTAACGTGCATACATATGTATATGACCTTGGCCAATTGGCCTTCTTATTACTCTCCCCCTCCTAGGGCCACCAGCGGGCAAGTGGGCTCGAATGAATATCCCGAACATGGCCTCGTAAAGGACGGTACGCCATGCGGCGACAATTTAATCTGCCTAAACCAAACATGCGTCAGCCTATTTCCGCACGTGGATCAGACCAAGTGTCCGGTGAACAAACAGGGCCAAGAGTGCTCAGAGCGCGGCGTACGTACTGTCAACTAAGTATCCTACTTATATCGAATTTTCTCTCCTCAATGTCGCAAAGTCTCTGATGACTGACTGAAGATTGACAAATATACACTCACACACACACCCCCATACTAACACACACACACACACTCTACTGGTTACTTTGCTTTGGAAACTAAAACGATACGTTTCGATTGGTTTCGTGTCACACACACGAATTTGCAGGTCTGCACGAATACGAATCGCTGTTTCTGCGACATGGGCTGGGGCGGCATCGACTGCAGCTCCGTCGTCCTATTGACCACACCACTGCCAACGGAAGCACTACCAACGCCAGAAAACACAATTAAAATGGAAAAGAAAGAGACGCCATATGGTAAGAAAACCGATCACTAGACCACTGAGTAAACAAACAGCGTCGATCCGAACGGGTTGACTCGACTGCGCTCGGCTCCCTGAGTCAAGACTTCGCTTAGCCACTCTTGCCTGCCAACGATTTAGTCTGGCAAGGTTGCACTTAACACGGCGGCTTAGCTCAGTTGGGCTTCGTGCGCTCAGTTGGGCCGTGCCCAAAACGGTTAGATGACGCTGGCCTTCGCTTTGCTAGCATCGATTCGCTTCAATGCGGTGCAGCACCGTGTGCGCTGGCTTGGCTTAGCAGCAACTCAGGCAGGCAGGGAATGCGAACCACAGAAATGGTTCTTCAATGAATCACAAAGAAAATAAATAAACGTAGTTTAGCTAAGATTTTATGATAATGTTGGCGAACGTTGTTCGTTTATGACAATGGTAATCCTGACGTAACAGTTACCAATACAAAAACAAATAATACTACAACAATGAAAACAGCAACAACAACAACAACTACACCAATTACAATATTGTAATAATGTCGCATGAAACTACTAGCAATAAAAACAACAACAACAATGTATACCACAGCAATAATAAAAATTTCATGAATTTACATTTGTAGCCCATCTTTGCAAATTGCGAAAGTGCAAACAAAATAAAGCAAATGTTTTTGCTATCGAAGCGCTTAGCGCTGTCGATCCTTTTGCGCGCAATTAACCGCTCAATACTTTTTCAAGGGTTATCTTAATTCTCTTTTTATATGCATATATTTTTTTTATTTATTTTTTTATTCCTGTTCTTGTTTTGTCGTGTTCTCTTATGTTTTATTTTATTTTTTTTTTTATATAGTCATTCATTATAATCCTACCGCAGTCTCCATAACTATTTGGTACATTTCTAATTAAATTTGCTCTACTTTTTGTTTAGTTGTCTTTTGTATGTTTCGTTTGCAAATTTTGTTTACATAGCCAACAGTTTTGTATGTGTAAAAATGTCTCACTCTAAATTACCAAGCGAAAGAATCCTGAACGAAAAACCCAAAAAAAAAAAAGACGATAAATAAGAAAAAACAAAATCCAAAAACAAAAAACCAAACCAATTGTAATTGCTAATACGTAAAACGAAAAACCCATTACAGGCACCTCTGACAAAAATAGGATCAGCACATTAACCATGGTCATCATTTTAACCGTTATCGTGAAGTGTGTCTTCATTAGTTTCGCGACACTGGCCGTTTGCTACAGGTAGAGTACCAAGCAAGTCAATCAAAACTCATCAAAATCAATCAAACAGAAAAAAATCAAGCGATCAAAATTAAACAAACAAATCAATCAATTAATTGAACAATCAATCAATCAATCAATCAAACAAACAAACTAATCAGCATACCAATCAATGCAAAACACAAAATTCAGAAAAACTTAATGAAAAAAAAAAAAAAAAACAAAAGAAAAACCAACTGAAAAAAGAAATAAAAAAGAAATAAATGTATATTATAACACAGCACTGCCGACTTACGCTTGAGCCACTCGCATCGAAATGATCCGAAAACAAAACAATCGAAAGAATCGAGACATGGTGGATGAGCGTAAAAAATGCAGCACACAGATTATTTCGCTACAACTCTCTCTCTCTCTCTCTTTCTACACAAACAATATATAGTATATAAATATGTGTCTATATATGTATATCTCTCTTTGTCTCTCTCCAACCCATCCACTAATGTGTTATTATTGTCAATGTTATTCGCGCGCTCCCGCACGCACTCGCTTATTCCCAATTCTTAAACTCGCTCTTTGTCTGTCTGGAGAACTCTCCAGACTACCCGCTTAAGTTATCCTAATCTACGTGTATGCGAAAACACAAGCTTTTCAGATTTCTTTTCTTATTACTTTTGATTTTTGTGTCACGATATTTTTTTTTTTTTTTGTTTCTGGTTTGTGAAATCGCCTTTGTCAACCATACTTAATTAATTTTGCATATCAGTGCGTATGCGTAATGCCTTTAAATTTCTTTATTTCGTTTTTCCTTTCAATTTATACAATATTTCCATTCTGTTTTATTTTTTATACTAACAAACTAATTCAGTCATTTTACGTTTTAAGCTAAACATCGCCGCCATAAAAAAACAAAAAAAAAAACATCAAAAAAATAGATACTTTGCTTGGTTTTCTGTCCTTAAGAAAAAAAAAAAAAGCAAACACAAAAACTTAATGAAAATGTGTTAAAAGAATATTCTGTGTCCGTTCGAGCGTGCGTATATGCGTGCATGTGTGCACGTGTATCACGCGTATATGTGTATGTGCGTATGTACCATATGTATGTATATGTAGGCCTCTGTGTATAACTTTAGCTGCTTAAGTACGTTTGTCTGTATATTGTGTACAAAACTGCGCGCATCTCAGTTACAAATTTTGTATGTATACACATATGTGTACGAGTATGTAAGTACATATTGGCTATGTGTATGTCTGTAAATAAAATTACTTATATTAATTTTTTTTTTTTAATTTGCATCTCATGTATTGTTTAATTCCATTGTTTTCTCGTTTATTTTGTCTTCAATTGTTTTCTTTTGCTTATTTTTTTTTTGTTCTTTTTTTTTGTGGATCTGCTTTTTGTTATTCATTTAATTAAATCGGCCAACAACTTATTTTCAATGTCTTATTAGCATTGGCCGTAATTCTAATCGGTGTGTGTAAATTTGTTTTGTGTTGTGTCGTGTTGTGCATCTCACACTAAATGTTATACTCTATGTACATATATGTATAAGCATAAACGTGTAATTTAAACAAACAAAAAAAAAAAAGAAGTTATTCCCATACATGCATACATCATTTTGTAATATGAATATTTGAGCAATTCCTTTTTGTTGGTTTTTTAGTTTATTTGTCGTTGGTTTTTGTTTTTTTTTTTTACTCTGTTTATTTTTTTTCTACCAAATTTTCTACGAAATATGAAAACTTTCAATTTCCGACTGCAATAGCATTTCTAAAGGGAAGGAGAAATTGGCTCTAAATGCTAACCCAGCCGCGAGAACATATTTTGCCATGTATGCCGCAAAGTATGCAACATTAATTTGTGTACCGCGTTGCCGCAACAACAAATTGAAGTCTTGAGGCATTTGTTCGCATTTTGTTGTGTTTTTATGCGGGCGCTTTATGAGTTCTTGTTGGCTTAACAAATTGGCTTAAGTGTGGAAATTTTTCATTTCCATTTTGCTTTTTACTTTTTTCCTGCGTATTCTTTTTGTTTTGCTTTTAATTTTTTTTTTCTGTTTCTTGCTTTTGTTTTCATTTGTGTTTTTTTTATTTTGTTTGGTTTTGTTTTGTTTTGTTTTACTGCGCAAAAACCCCCACTCATAAAAGAAAAACTCGAACACTCATGTACACACACGAATTACATACACGACGACAAATATTGTGAGTGTAAACACACAAAATGCCATACGCACATATGAACGCAAAAACACAATGTTGACAACAGCAACAACAACAATAACAAAAGCCAAGATGACAAAAAAAAGTGACTTAAAGAACATTATTGACGGCGACGACGACTACGACAACGACAACAACGAAGACGACGATGAAGTTGAATACAACGTTGACATTACAAAAGACGCAGACATCGAAGGAGGAGGATGAAGGAGGACGAATAACGAAATACGTTGTTTGAAACAATGATGACCAAGATGAACACGAAGTCAATGACGATGACGTAGTCAAAATAAAACTCGCAGCCAAAGTCGAACACAATAAGAAAGTAACTGATGACGACGACAAAGTTGATAAAGCCGATAATGAGAAAAACGACAAAACAATGACGTCAATGATGAATGCGATGATGATGCAGGCAATGAAGATGACATATTCAAAATCGCATTCGATCACTACGAAAACGAAGGCAGAAGAAGAATCAACTAAAATAGTAAAAAGCGGACGACGACAACGGCGACGACGGCGAAACGATGCCGAAAAAGAACTCAAACTAAACGTAAAGACAAAGAATGTAGAAAGCAGAGGAGTAAGCAAAAACGCACGCAGCATAGATAACCTTATAAAGACGACGACGACTATACGCCGAGACAAGTTGGTGACAGTGGAAACGACAAATGACAAATGACAAACGACAAACAGCAAACGACGACAAAAACGTAATTGTATGTTGGTCAGTGTTCGATTAAGAAGATGTGCCACACTGCTGTGCGCGCCGCTAATTGTGTCACTGAAAGCAAATCAACTATACAATAAAGTAAAATTAAGTAAAGGAAACAGCAGCAGAACAAAGAAAGAAAGAGAAACATGTTACCATTGTCATGGCATTGTTTGCAAATGTAATAAAATCTTATGCAAAACTCGCAGAGCTACCAAGCCACGAATTCCACAGCTTTTAACTTAATTTTAAATAAATAGTACAATAAGTATTTTGCTTTTATACTTATAATCAAAAAAACGAATAACTATATACATATATGCAATATTTAATTAATTTACGCTCTAAAAAATTAAATATATAAATCTTCCCATCTCGCTCGCATGCACGTACGCACTCGACCAATCAACAAACCAACCAACAAACAAACCAACCAACCAACCAACCAACCAACAACAACATCAACACAAACCTGGACCAAATAACTGCAACAACTGTCACAACAAAACACCAACAACCAACCAAACTACAACAACAACCATTTAAATAATAAAATCAACAAAAACAACGCAACAACTGCAAAATCAACGTCCCAACGACTCAACGCTGCCATCAACCGAAACTGAAATAATAAACCACAAAAAAAAAAAAACCAAACACCCAATAAAATTTCCACACAATTACGAAACGTGGAAATATTTTTTATACGTATGGGGAAAAAAAAAACAAAATTAATAAATTAAATAAATAAATGAATTAACAAACACACCATGCACATATAAATACAACGCATCTGTACATAAATACACAACGCGCCGTCGCACACCCTTCGCTCTTCGCTGCTGCTACCATACATGTTCGCAATTAAAATGAACCACTTTGCGCCATCACCTGCACCCCGACTTCACTTGACACTTTGCCGAAATAAAAAACCCCAAAAAAAAAAAAAAAATCCCAAAAACAAAAACAACAACAAAACAAATGACAACGATTATATCGTATTTAACAATAATAACAACAACAAACAAACAAACAACAACGATGCGCTCGTATAGAGAACTACCATGGCTCAAATACAGTGTTCCTAGTCGGTGTTCTAATGTCAGTTGTAGGGTTCGTTTTTGTAACATTCACCTTTATGGCTTTGTGCTACAGGTCAGTTGTAGTACATAGAAACTTCTCCCTGTGTCTGAGGTTAGTTGAAAAGCAGTAATCAAAATCAAAAGCAGTCATCAAACATCAAGCCAAGTATCCAAGCGCACCCCTTGAAACCCGACCCCCTCCCACCACCACATACCCGCAACATTTCAAGACCCCTTCAAGCCTAATAAAAACAAATAAACAAAAAAAATCCAAGTTCTAAACCCCCGCAAAACCAACCCAAATCCTATTTAACAAAATCCGCTACGTAAATACATATCCCAATTAAGCTTATTTAACCCGTTTACGCATACCCTGCCCTCGTCTACCCCTTCTGCCCCATTTACCCTGTCTACCCCGCCTGTCAAACAAACATCCAAACCGATTTGAAAGCGTATCCGTAGTTAAGTATACACCACAACTATTTTTATTCTTTTCATATTTATGGTATATTATGTTGTTTTTGTGTTCCAACTTGGTTCTTTGTCTTTGTCTTCGTCTTTGTCTTTGTCTTTGTCTTTATGCTTTCCACTTTGCGTAAAACGTATTTGTATTTGTAATTTATTAGTAATTAATTTGCACATTTCAATCGATTGCACTAAGCGAAACCCAAAATCGAAACAAAAAACCACAAAATTGCAACTTTGTGATCCATAAACTAAGTAGCGTAGTTTGTAAATCCAATACCCCCTCCAATGCCCCATACCAATACCAATATCGATACCAACACCGATACCACTACCGCAACCGCTACCGTTACCAATACTGACACTGATACCGTTGCCAAACACCATTACCAAAAACACCTGTTAGCCATGACCATGTCCCCGCTCAAGACCAGATAAAAATGCCTAAGCCGACTTTCTGTTAGTGGAATCCCAGATTGTAGAATCTTTCACAATTGTTACTTTCGACTCATGCTTAACACACAATCAGACACAGTAACAGACACAGTTACCAACAAAAAAAAAAAGAAAAAAATAAAACAGAGAATAAAGCCAAACTTATCTATATAAAAATATATAAACACCCGAAAAAAACGATAAAACGCACTTTTCAAATATATATGTATTCTTGCACACACACCCACACTTGTCACATGTGTCACATAACGCACATTATACACACACACACACAAACACAAACACATCTCAATCTCTCATACGCACAAAGACCGGTCAATTAGCCCGGTTAAGTGCTTAGAGTCAGAGGTCCAAGTGCAAGCGCACCAGTAAAAGGGAAGAAGCCAATGAAATGTTGAATGTAAAGCGTAGCACAGCGTACGAATATACGAGTGAAATCTCATAGCATTGCATTGCAGCAGTAAACTAAACTACCGTTAGACTTATGTATGAGACATGCCTCTCGCCTCATTTAACTCCCATATGTATGTATGTATGTATGTGTTCGTGTCTAGCTGCGCTATTTGAGTTATGGTGGTGCTTTCTACTGAGCCGATATATGAACAGAATGCATATCATCTTACTAACGCATTACAGGATACACACATAAAACATTAAATTTCAGCATTTGTGTTTTGTTTGTGTATTGTCGTACATTTATGTGCATTACAATACGAAAGAAGAAAACTAACCTTCACTGCCACCACACACCATCATCGCCACAACAAAAATAAACCCCACCGCCACCGATACCACCGCCAGAGGCATCAATGGCACAGGCAACAACATCGTCCATGTGCCACATGTCACATGCCGCCGACATACTTTGTATATTTACAATAACAACATCAACGATAACTACAACAACAGCAACACCATCACCAACACCAATACCAACACCAACACCAAAGCCAAGAGCAAAGGCAACTAAATTCAATTGAAATCAACTCAACTCGACAGTTTGTTTGGCACATGCCAACCGAAATCTTGCATGCCGCAAGCCACATGCCACATGCCGCATGCCACACATGCAACATAATAACTCGGCCATTGCTCTCTTTGGAGCCGACATACACTCTCGTGCTCTCTCTCGCCCCCTCTCTCAATCTTACACAAACACACATTTCCCATTCCCGCTCTTTCTCTCTCCGTCTCTCTCTCGCTCTCTCTCTCTCTCTGTTTTTCTCCGTCTCTCACTCTTTCGCTCGCTGAATAGGCTCGGACAATGTGTAAATCGGCTAAAAAATTAAGCAGCTTAATTTTACATACAATATTCATATATGCTACAATATATGGAATATATATTTCTATACGCATAAACGTTCCGCTCCGCTCCACATGCATCCAGGAATACTTATTCGTATTCGTTATTCGCCTCCCATATGCCCTCTGCTCATCACACACCATCCTCATTTATTGTTTCTTTTGTTCTTGCATACGAATATTTTCTCGATGTTTTGTCGTTGTAAAATATGCTTCTTCTACTTCTATTACTAATTCTATCACAACTTCTACTGCTACTTCGTGTTTAGTTCAAACTATTGGGGGTCATTTGAAATTCGCAAACGCTTTCGATTGCTGTTCTGCTGCGTATCTATCGACTTACTTTACCTAAATTAATATTCTGTTTGTGGCAGACCATACGACGGCGTCAATTGCCCTTTGCGAATCTCAAATGAGCTCGATAATCCTTCTTTTTGTGTCTTGTAAAAAAAAATATATATATATAAATACATAACAAAAACAATTAAGACAATTTAACAAAAATTGATTTTTTGTATACTTAAATATTTATAATTATTATATGTAAAAAATTAATATATGTTATGCTTGAAAAAAACAAAACAAAAAGGAAGTAAATCTAAACAAATTCAAACACAACAAAACAGAAAAGTTTGACTAAACGTTAAAAGTATACTTATTATTTTAATTGGTTTTTTTTTTTTAAATCTTATTTTGTTACTTTTTTTGTTATGCATTTTATTTTGTTTTGCATTTATCTGTTCATGTTACATTAACAAAAATATTAACAACAAAAAAACGCACCTCTTTCTTTTACAACTTATTCGTGTACACAAAAAAAAAATCAAACAAATTTTTCTGTTCGAATCAAACAAATCTGTGTAAATTTGACTAAGAGAATTTTTTATTAATTACAAATTTTTCATGCTTAACTTTTGTTTCCCAAATCGAATCGAATCGAATCAAATCGACTCAAATCAAACAATCAATCAAATCAATCAATCAACAACGTCAAAATCTGTAACCACCTCGATCAAACAACATCAATCAATATATCAATCGATCAATCAATCGAACAATCAAACGATCCCAACATGCAACAATTTTTATATATATATATACATGTACAACTCTATATATATATTTATATTAATATATATATATATATAAATCTACCAACAACATATATAAAACAATATAATATGTATACATACATATATATAATTATTTATATATATATCTATATGTATACGAAACCGTAAACAAAATCCAATTATTTATACACAAACATACCGAAATTAATTATACGCAAAAAAATAATCCTATAAACTATATACACACATAAAAAATAAAAAAATTTATATATACATATAAAAAATAATACGCATAACAAAAATATAAAAAAAAAACCCGAAACCCTAAACCCTAAAACAAAAATGAATTTAAAATAAAACCAATAAAAACGTTGGACAAACAAATATAATGAATCCGAAAACGATCTACCGACGGCATCGACCAACACGTACACGAAACCATTACCGTAACCGTAACCCCAACCCAACGTAAACGCAACCACATAACGAACCACAGGCGCAAGACGACAACGATGAAATACGATGCGCCCTATTCGAAGAAGCCGATCGCCAAGGGTTACGGCGGCCCGGCCGCAGCGCCCAATCATCACTCGGTCGAAGAAGTCTCGCTGGATGGTTCAAGTAAGCTGGTCTACGCCAATCAGGCTGGCTTCAGGTGAGTGGCTATCGCCCCCGTTCCCCCAAAGGGTGACGTTCTTGCCCACGGCAGCAAACATTATTGAAATTTCTTCGTATTTTGCAGGGACAAGAACGTGCACGGACGTCGCTATACTAGTGGCGGCGAGGACGAACAATCCCATGCAGGTTAATATTTCGAATGCATAACATAAATGTTAGCCGTGTAGGCGCTATACAACACACCTACACTGCACCGCACACAAACACATACACTCACACACACACACACACACAGAACGTACATAATTCGTCCGTCGTTCCGCACACCCATCATGTTACACGCAAAATAGTTTGCAGACTTATTGACGTTCATCGCTTCCAGAGTTTTCCCCGTTTGTGTTGTTATTTTGTTTTTCCGTTTTCCATTTACTATTGTACGCATGGCTCAAACGCAACTAGCTTTGTAGTGTAATCACAAACAGAAATCAGGCACCTGCTGCGGCCAGACAAGCCCATGCCAGGCCACATCCATACACTAACAAACGACACGCTCAATCGCATCCATCGCCAGTTGCATCACTTAGCAAATCATTTTGTTCTCATTCACGCTGACCTTATAAAAAAAAGAAGTAAATAAACAAAAAGCAAAATACACAGACACGCATAAAAAGCAAACAAAAAGGAAAAAAAAATCCAAAGAAAAAAAAAAGAAACCCAAATACAATCACACAAGACTAGACGAGTTAGAGCTGCTTATCGTATAATTAGCATATGCCGATTAGTTAAATGGCTTCCATAGAATCGCTCGTATCCGTAATTCTTAAATGATTGTGTTAGAAACTATTAATGCATATGCCGAGCGGCAACTAGAGATGGGTCAGATGCTATTGCTCCTGTGTAGTTATAAGTTGCGCTTAAGTAGCTAATCTGTTTGCTAGTTACTGCCTAGATGACAAATGCAATGTCCAAGTACCGTTTGAGTATCTGAACCGTAGTAGCGCCCTAAGTGCCTCACAATTATTACGAGAGTACCGCTGACGCACTGACTGGTTTTCAACTCAGCAGAGCTGCCAGTAGTCAATAGAAAATATATTGAAATAATTTCATATTAAAAAATAAAAAGAACATAACTCGCAATTCAAAATTAAGAAGTACTTTAAGATGTACTCACACGGTGCTTAGACGGTAATTAAGGCGCATCATCAGTTGCTTTAAGTTAATTAAACTGTTTTTGCTAGGCCCTCTGAATGCCGCATGCAAAGCTTTGAATGAAATAACAAACATTTAGAGAATTCTTAAACAAATTGAAAATGTGATACCTTCACAAGTCAATACAAACCGAATGAGTTCACTGAGCACAGGACACAAGCCACAGGGTACAAGACAATGGGTTAACAGAACAAAATAAAAAAATATGTACATATAAAGTATATCTTAGTTATAAAGAGGGGCGCAAGCTAACGATGAGCTAAGGAGTTGTCAACTAATTGTTAATCAATCCATTGAGCAAGCAAGAAAAGGTTAAGAGAACCAAAAAAAAAAAAAAAAATACAACAACTATAACAACACAAAGGTTAAATGATTGCAAATGAACGCAACGTCAATGGGCTTGGAAATGTTCCTTACATGCTTCGTTATTTACAATTTCAAAGTGGTTAAGGCACAACCTCGCACTCTCTATCATGCACTCTTTCTCTTTTTCTCTCTCTCTCTTTCTCTTTACCTCTCTCTCTCTCTCTCTCTCTCTCTCTGTTTATATGTCGCATTCGCTTTTACTCGCTCTCTCTATCGTACGCACGCACGCACGCACGCTCGCATGCACGCACTAACAACTACAAAAACAACAACAAAACAATGCACTAATAATGATAATAATAATAATAAAAAAAAAAAAACAAATCTAAAAACAACAACAAGAACAAACAATGCGCAACGTTTTTGACTTACGCCTTAACTTCTTTTCTGTGTATTTTTTCTTCGAACCCCGTTACCACCATCATCACCACCACCACCACCATCTCTACAACAACAACAACTACAACAACAATAAATCAACAATCTACGCTGCAACTTCTAACTGACAAACTGTCAATTCTCGAAATCAGAGAAGGGCATACTAAAGAAGCACGGCTATGGTCTCGTGCACGGCGAACAGCTTAAAGACAAGTGGGGCGACGACAGCCAATCGGACAATATGGAGCTCATTGCCACACAAGATGGCAACCTGCCCTCGACCTCTGGCGGCGCCGTCTCCGATGTTGAACGCACACTCAAATCGCTTAACGGCTATCATGAAGACATACTGGAGGCATTGCGTAATGCCGCCTCGCATCGCGGCACCGGCACAGGTAATACGCCCGTCGGCAGCGGCAGCCTTAGCGAAGAGATGCTGCGCAAAACTCTGCAGGACTGCACTGCTGCACAATTGAGCTATGGCGCTGAGCCGTACAAACGCGCCAGCGGCTCAAAGTCCAGCTCACGCGAGAATATCTGCGACAATGTCGCTCCGCATGCCATTCTCATTGATGGCGCCGGCGGTGTGGGCCCCAGTGGCGGACCTAGCACACTTAGCGGTCATGGTGGCGCCATGCTGCACGCTCACCATCGTTCGCAGCATCAGCTGCATCAACCGTTGGCGCTACAGCAGCAGCAACCGCCGCCGGACGAGGACGATGCACCGTCAACCGGGCCGCTGCGTATACGAAATCTTGAAGACCTCATTCGCCAGCTGGAACATCACTCATCGCGCCATATGAGCCCCAGCGGTTCCGAGGACATACGCATGTCCGAGACGGAAGCCGATCGCCACTATAGATTAGATAGTTCAGCCGCTTGTAGTGAGTCCTCGCAAGGGTTAGTAGCGCCGAAATGGTTTTTTTTTCTCTCTCTGTCTTTCTCTGTTTATGCTCACATGTACGTCGATCTGTCTCTTTCTGTCGCTCTCTTCAGCGCTCTCGCTCTCATATATTTTATACACACACACAAGCTTTTTTTTGCGGTTAGGGGTTTGCGGGTGCCTATCTAAACAGTAAATAGTCACATACTCCGAACCAAGCATTCAGAACGCTATCTAAAACCTCATCTACTCGTATATAGCTTGTAAACACCTAAAATACAAATCTTTTTGATCTATGAATTTAATACAGTATATATGTATTTTTCTTGTACAACTGCAAGTAGAGCCAAATGCTTTTCGTCGTAGTCGAGGCTATTTAGCTTAAGTGTAAGTGTTGCTAATTCTGCTAATCCTTACTGAGTTTGAAGCGCATCCGGTGCTCGTTCATGTATTAGCGCCAGCAACCAATCAGCAATAATAGCTCACGCTCGTTCTCTCTCTCTTTATATACTACATATATGTATGTTCTCGTTCTCTTAAATATATTTTATTAAACAGTATATATGTGTGCATATATATTGTATATGTATATATACATATATATATATACACAAAATATATATATATATATATATATATATATATGTTATATATGTTTAACTATAGTATGGTACTTATCAGTGTATACGAATGTATGTTTGTACTCCAATAACCGCTTTTGTAATCGAATTAATTCGTAATCGTATATCGTTAAATAACCAACAACCAAAAACAATTTACAACTCTTATCAACCGACATACTCTTAACCGGTGCTTTGCCAAAACAAAATACAAAAATACCATGACAATCGTTTGAAAATTCGTATTAGACTCCACGCCACCAGTTAAGCCGTAACCAAAACTCAATTCAGACAATATTCTAATATTTCTTACAGGCTTCAGGCTGGAATACCTAGTGTGATAAAGGTTGGTCCTCAATAGCCAAATATTTTCAGCTTGACGCCAAGCACCCAAAAAAAAAAGACAAAAATCAAAAAGCATAAAAAAGTAAATAAATGTATTAATAATATTAAAAAAAGAAAAAGAACAGCAATAGGCACCTAAAAATCGTCGTAACTCTGAAACTTTGTGAAGCAAGTTTTCTTCCATACGCATGATCGCAACTAATCCGATTTGTACTTACTCTCTCTTACCTTTGTTTGTCCTGTTGTTTGCGCATGGATTGCATTGACGCGTACAGCTCGAATCAGCAATTAGCACAATCACAGAAAACAGCAACAATACATCCGTCTTATAGCAGCCGTTGTCGGCCAAGATCCGACGAGGAGTCGCGCTTTGCGTACGGCCGCTACAGACAGCCGACGGCCGCCAGCCGACATACAACGCATCAATCGCACTCACCGCATGCATTCGGCCATCATACGCATCATTCGCACGCCCACGGCCACGCCACTCACGGCCCCCACTCGTCGCACCACTCGTCGCACACACATCTGCACCAGGATGACGAGGGCATCTACGAGAGCGCCGATCACCACGATCGTTCCGTTGTGGACGCAAGGCTAGACCCCCAGGAGACGCCCGATAGTGAGAGGTAAGTAGTGCTGGCGTCAACAGTGGCCACACACCATTGACACTCACGCCCACACACAAAGTGACACACACAAACACATACTCACATGCCCATGCCCTTACTCACATACACAATGCCTCAGTTCTCGCTTGGTTGTCTCATCTCACCCTCACCTTCTAGCTTTCCCGCTCTTTCTGAGTTTATTTATCGCGGCGCTTGTGACGATCGCCACCCGATATGTCGCATGCGTCGCTCATCTTCACATCTTGCCTACATCTTTTTGCTCGATTGTGTTACTCAGCTTCATAAAAGAAAAACAAAACTTCTTTTTTTTTCACATCGTTTATCATTTATCGTTTTGCCCTATGTCATTATTCTTCGTTTTACGTTTCTGTTATTATTCTGTTGTGTTAAATATCCCTTTCCTGTGTTTTCTCAAACTGTTTCATGTCATCTTACGTTTCGATCCATTCTGATTCGTTGCATTTCGTTTCGTTTTGATGTTGATTTAAACTATTGTGTTTACTTCGTTTGTTCACTTCGTTTCATTTGGTGCGGCTTATCGTTTTGATTTGTTCGTTTGCGCCCCCCACTTTGTTTTGTTATTCCGTGTATCGTTGTTCCTGTTATGATTATTATTTTCTAGTGATGACTTTATTCAAGCTCAACAACAGTTAGCCCGGTGGGCGAGTGAGGATGTGGTATCCGTCGTGGTATTGGAGCAACCGCAATCCGGCACAATGTCGGATTCCCAACAATCCAGCGGCGTCGGACCAATGTCGGGGGCTACAACGAGCACCGTTATCCACCATCAACATCCGCACCAGCACCACGGCGATCATCAATCCTCTGCGGCAGCAGCAGCGGCGGCGGCGGCAGCGGCGGGAGTCAGCAGCACATCTATAATGGGTATGGGGGTGGGGGTCGTGCCAAATGGTATAAATGTAAATCAGAGGGACTACTACCCCTCGCCACCCTCAACGGAGACGGAAAGCAGTGGAAGTGTTATCCAACCGCCTACGCGCAGCCGCATAGCCATGCAGCAAGACACAAGCCAGCAACAATTGCAACTGCATCAGCTCCAATTGCATCAGCAACATCAGCAGCATCAGCAGCAACTCCATCAGCAATCCGGCGATACCAGCAGCAGCAACAACAGTCAATCCGGACAAATAATGGAGAATGGCTGCTACCCGGAGTATAAACACTGATAGTGCCATTTGCATCAGCAACAGCTACAGCAACAGCAACTGCAGCAGCAGCAGCAACAACAACAGCAGCTGCTGCAGCAGCAACAACAACAGCAGCTGCTGCAGCAGCAACAACAACAATTCCCACAACAACATTTCTAATTGTCAATGGAACGCTGCCCCATGTTGCAATTGCATTTAGCTCAGCTGATAAGCAAAACCAGAAAACAAACTCAATCTCACCTAGCAAAAAAGTAACAATACTCAAAAACATGAAATCAACAAAAAATCAAATCGAATCGAATCAACCGATCCCCAAATGTGATCTACGAGTTTTACATTTTATGCACAACTTACAAATGCTTAGTACGTATTTAGCACGCACGCCAAGCGTCATAAGTACCACAAAAACAATTACATAGGTTATGGCCACCAAGATCAGCCTGGCATGTACTATATGGAATCATAACTGACACTTGCTGCCCTACCTAACACAAAAGTGTGCCCATGCAATCGATGATTGTGTCATTTCTATCAGATTCGATCATAAGTTGAGACATTTCGACACCAGACCTCAGACATCAGGCGTCAGGGAAACAGCCAGCAGTCGGCAAGCAATTGCGAAGCCACACTTTTTTTTGTATATATACACATACGCATATACATACGTATACATATATACAGACATACATATTGTATAGTACATTCCATATATGCATATACATATGTACATGATGATCCTAAAGAGTCAACTTGAGCGCCATGCATGTTGCATGATTAGGAATACTGCGAGTAGAAACGCAAGAGTTCACTTCGTCTGCGTGCATTGATTTTTTTTTTTACATACTCTAAAGAGCAGACATTAGTTAATATAATAATAAGTATAATAACAAAAATGCTGACCGCAGCTAGAGTGGCAACAATTTAATGTATGTATATTAGCACTTAAGGCATTAAAGGGTTAAGCGAAACAGTTAACGTTAGTACTTCCAGCTTCGGCCATTTCGAAGTTTAGTAAATAGTAAAAACAAAACCAAAAAATAAATTTAAAAAAAAAATTAATACAAAAGCATAAGAAAAGCGAATGAAAAATGAGAAATGAAAATGAAGCACATTTAACGCAACATGTGTAAATGATTAAAATGCAAATGTCTTTGCCACAGGTTGGCCATGTATCGAATGGGTAACGGCGAAGGTAAACGGTTTGCCAAGCGATTACGTTAAGCAACCCCCATTAACCAACAACCAACAATCAATCGAGATGGTGCTATGACTGATAAGCCTAGCTAAGTGATTAGCCAAGCAGGCGAGCGCATGCGCGATCATGATCGCGATCGCGTCCAAAAGACCTAACACAAATTCAGATTCCAAGTAGTCAAGTAAAGAAGAACAAGCTAGAAAGAAAACACACTCAAACCTGCCGACATACAGAAGCGTCGCGCATTAATCTACATATGTATGCATAAGCTCAAACATAGATACATACATACTTATACGTATTGGTATGCATAAATACTTACATACAGACACACACATATATAAGTAAATACTGCATACATACATATGTACATATAGCGCACGTGTACATACATATAATTAGCCATAGTCGATTATACATACGATTTTATACGGACACTGCGCCCACAGCGGCGTCGGGGAAAGTGCGTACCGCTCAATGCCATGTGCGGCGACTTTTTATGCATCACTGTGCGTGCACGTCTTTTTTGTCAATGTGTACAACTATTAGGTTAACATTTGTATGAGAGCAGTTTCTTGCCAAGCGCATTTACAATTTAACATTAATTTGACAACTTCCGTTTATTTACAGTCTTTTACTTTCTGTTTATTACATTTATTATTTTGAAAACTTTTTCTCTTTCTTTTATTTTTATGTGGTCAGCGTGCAAACGGCGCCGTGTGAAATGCAGCAAGCCTCAAAATTATTCTACTGTTAAGTTTTGATAACAGCTTCCAGTTTTCCTTCTTTTCAGTTAAGTTGACCTTCCCTATTTTTTGTTTGTTTAGTTAAAATTATTTTTGTTTTACTGCGCGACTGCGACTATGGTGGGGCGTTTTCAAATGTTATGTAAATAATTTAGGCCAGTCTATAGATCCAATAAAATGTACATTAAACAAATATACAACAACAATAACAAGAAAAAAAACAAGAACAAAAGAGTAAACCAAGTGATTATGTTTATATGTGAAATTGAATATTGTTTAAGCAAAACCCAGAAACAGGATAACTCAAAGATTAAAATAATAACAAAAACAAAAATTAAAACTAAAACACAATTAAATGTAAATTAGAACAAGTTAGAAAAAAAAGAAAATGAAGCTCGTGTCTACATAACTAATTTAGAACAAATATTTTATACTAATTGATGCTAAGAAAAGTTGTTTAGCAAAGCAAATTAAATTTAAAAATTGAATAAAAAATTATTATAAAACTTAATTTTAAGTACTTTTCGGTAGAAAAACAAAAACTAAACTAAAAAAAAAAGTTATTAGAAATAAATAACGAATTAAACAAATACAAAACAAATGTTGAGCTGTCAATTTAAGCAAAAAAAAAGAAATAATAATAATTATAAATTAGTTAAAACGAAAACAAAATCCAACATTGAAAAGATGGAAAATGTCTAAGTGGAAAATAGGTTTGCCATACGAACACACAAACAACATACACTCCCGCAAACTCGCACATGCTGACCGAAATCATGATAAAAATGTTACATGTGAAAAATGAAAGTTGCTGGAAAGGGTACTTGTGCCCATTTCAACGTTTTTGTGCGAATTTTCTTCAAAAAATGAAAATCACAAACCGAAATTTTCTACTTCTTTTTTGATCGGCTATGAAACTGAGTAAAAAGTAATACACAAAGAAAAAACAAAGTAATTGAAAAAGGTAAAAAAAAACATAAAACTCTAAGCAAAAAAAAATAAAACAAAAATAAATAAATTAAATAAAAAAAATCCTTTCTGTGTGTTCAACTATTCAATGTCTGTTTTATTTAAATATAAAAAACCAAAATCAAACAAAACTTAATGTAAAATTCTGTAGTTGCGAAATAAATGTTAAATTTGCACATAAGAAAAAAAAACAAAAACAATTAAGTTTGACTTTTCAAAAAACAACACAAAAACACACATTCATGTAAATGGAAGTTATACATAAATGTAACATAAAAAAATAAATATAATTATACAAATAACTGAAAGTAAAAAAAAGCAAAATACCCATAAACAAAAAATAGCAAAAGCAGCGCAAAATTGGTTATGCTGTGCATTCAAAATGATAAATGTGAATATTTATATACATAAAGAATAGCTAAACGTAAAACAAACATTTTGAAAAGGGAAAATAAGTAAATTTAAAAAGAGACACAAAAACACGTAAATTAATGAAATTAGTGTAAGTAAGGCATAAAGGGATATTAAGCGAATTTTTCCAGCTAACACAATTGGGAAAGCAAAACTAAAGAATTTATTATAAATTTAGTTAAATTAAAAAATTTACAATAAATAAGTAAAAACTAAATGATAAATAAGCCAAAACCCAAAACCAAAACACTGCAACAACACAAAGTACATACTTACGACGTCGCGAACATGCACCGACTGAGAGACCGACGAACAAACACTTGGACACTTGGACGGATAAACATATTGGCAACGAGATAAAAAGTAAACGATAAATAGTAGCTAAACAGATGACAGCAGAAAAAAGGCGCCGGCAGATGGGACGGATTGACTTCCTGTTAAGACACGAACGCATACACGACTGCCATGCACACACATGTCCCCAGCTGGTGTCGGCATTTCTAAACGAATGGAACCGCCAAGTGCAGTAGTAGAAATTTTAAAACGAATGCATAAACTAACATAATTTTACTATAGGCCAACTGTTAAGCAAAACAAAAAAAAAATAATAATAATTCGAAGGTAAATATGAAACAAAAACAAAAATTAAGAATAATAAAAATTATTTAATTTTGTTAAGCGTAAACTAAACACTTGCATATTGATGGCACACTAGCATATACAAGTTAGCTAAGAAAACACACACATTCTTGCACACACACACATACACACACACACACACAATACATTAGCCACATTCTCAGATATATAGACAATTATGCTGTATGGAAACAAGCGAAAACATAAACAAAACTATGCAGTAAAATCAACACACAGAAGAAGAAAGCAAACAACCAAAAAGGAAATAAATCAAATTGGTTCAATATTTGTGTAATATGTGTGTACATGACAAGAAACATTGATGACTACAAAAAGTATTAAATAAACAACAAAACAAACTAATTAAAGTTATTAGGTAAATTTAACAAACAATTAACATGACTTTCCAAAGCCAAGTGAATTAGTCAGGGGATGTCGACACAAACTACCAGCAACACACAAACTACACACACACATATACACGCACGCACACTGGAAACAATTGTCTTCAAACTTGTAAACGTAATTTTGAATAAATAAAAAAAAAAAAAAAACAAAAAAAAAAAATATTAAAAACGTGTTCGTGTTCGTCTTAGCCACAATAAGCAAGACACTGTAAACAGCACCGAAACCAAGTAACACTAAGTCAATGCCATGCACGTTTATGCCAACCTAAGCATGCCAACACATGCAACAAAACAAAATCAACAACAACAACAAAACGAAACAAATATATAAATATAAATATTAGCTGTAAGGGAACATTTTTTTTAGTAATTAATTAAGATGCAGTTAATTTTTTTTTTTATGTTTCTCACTGTGAAAAACTTGGCAAAAAGCAGTAAGAGCAAACGAGCTTAGCTGCTGTTCTGTACAAATGGTTTCGTAAACATTTTGCGCATTTTACGACAGTCAGCTGGGCCTGCGTTGTCTTCACTAAACTAAATATAGCAAATTTACACTAAATTACAATTAAGGCAAGAAAAAAAAAACGAAAATATATACGTACCCTTCGGTATACCCCATATGCTCTTCATGCGCAGTTTCCAATTAACTACGTCGATTTGTTTATTAACAAATCGATTTTGCACTTTTTTCCATTTTTATTAGTTTTGTATTTTGCAAAATTGTCTAAATGTTTCAAATACGTCTTTAGTTACATGAAATATGGTTGCTGCTGTTTTCGTAACTGTAACTGCTACTAGTTAATTTAAGTGCAGCTGCTCAGTTCCAGCAAGTGTTGCAGTTTTTTAATTAAGTTGATTAGCAAGTACCCTCAGCACATGGCCATTGGCTATGGTGACATGTTTCGCCTTTAAGACAAAATGCTCGAAATTATAACAATAACTGCGTTAAGAAATATTCGAGAGTAAATTTCGCTTTTTACTTTCTATTTCGAATTGACTTTAAAAATTCGTGTAGTTTTAATGTCAACTTAGGTTAGACGTGATTTAAAAAGATAATCTTCTAAAAGACGCACTCGAGGAATTTCTGAACAGCTGATACAGCCGAACGGTTGTGCTTTGTGTGAGTGAAGTGCGCAGTACTAACACAGCGTGAATGAGACAGACAACAAACACAAAACACATAAAGCAGTCCTGAAAACTGAAAATTTTCCTTTGGTGAAACATTTCAGGAATATTCCCTATTTTTATTCTCAAGATTACTTGAAATTTGACATGGTTACAACATTGGACTGCTTAATACTTCATGTAACGCATGTTTTTGGTCACCTGCAAGGTGTGTTAAAATTTCATTTCGCCGTTTACTTTTGGATTGCATTGCAAGTTCATCAAAACACTAATATAGTGCTATTAATTTTGATAAAATGTGTGCTAGCGACAACTACTGACCTATAAGGTCAGTCAGTCTGTCACCCTCCATCCGTTAACTGTGAAGGGCATAGAAATGCTTGAGAAGAGACGCATCATTTGCTGATGACTTTCTCGCGTTTGCCAACCTTTTGTCCGAGAAAGTGTTGCATAGTTTTGGGCGTGCGTCGCTAAATTCACATAACATATTCACATTATTAAAAAAAAAGAAAAAAAAACATAATGAAATCAAAACGTTCGCTCTTAGTCGTTAATTACAAGAACTGCCCAAAATTTATAAGCTCAGATCCCGCACGATACACTAATCACACGGCGCATTTACCACAAAAGCTATGCAATGCATTCGTTGGCAGGCACTGTCTCCAGGGGGAGACTTTAATTGATTGAATTAATTGTACGAATGGGCAGCAAGCAGAATGAATGCGAAATTTATATATAAAATGAAAGAAACATAAAAATACATACATAAATATATTTATATATATATTTGTAAATACGCACGCAACACACATGATACGTTGTTAATTTAAATAAATTTAAGAACTTTTGTTCCAAAAATTTGCTTTGCGTTTCCATTATCATTGTTGTTGTTTTGAAAAATCTGCACTAAACATTTGCACAGATTCAAAGAAAAATGAAATAAAATCATAAACTTAATGAAACAAAAACCAAAAAGGCAACATTAAAAGAAAATCAACTTCATAAATAGCTTAAGTGAATGTCATAAATGCAGAAAATACTTTGTACACAAGTTAAGTAAACAAAAAATAAGTTAAATGAAATTCATAATAAACAAACTAGAAAAATCAATCTAACAATAACAACAGCAACAATACACTTAACTTAACAACAACATGGACAACAACACAGTAAGACAAATGAAAAAAAACCATTGCAAAAACAAAACCCAATGCATGTTCTAAGAGAGTAAAAAAAATGGAAAAAAAAACCAAAACAATAAATAAATAAAATAAAAATACACACATAACACATAATGGTAAAGGCAAGAAAAAAGCATAAGAAATATTAAAAAACAAAAAATAAAATATACAAAATATAAAAAAACATAAAAAAAATTCTTTTGAAACAATTTCTAAAGAACTGTTAACTGTTGTGACTTTAATTATATGAAAAAAATCGAATAAAAATACTAAAAAATAATATTAGTTTTAAGTGAAAATTGGATTTACATCAATAATAAAAAATGGTCTAAACTAATTTTAGTGAAAATAATATTAAATAAAATAATTATCAAAAGACAGAAAGCAAAGCCAGTCAGCATATAAAAATACCATTGAAGCAAAATCCAAAAAAACCTTAACCAATAAACAGGAAAATGGCAAATGACTAAATAATTAGCGGTAATCTAGCAAAACCGTAGCAGCAACAAAAACAACATACAGCAACAGCCATACAACAAACGTACCATAAAAAAGAAAGAAAAGAGTAAAACATGCGAGACAGCTAGAAATATGCAAGAAATACACAATAAAAGTAAAAAATCATTGAATTCGAAAACACAAATGGAAAAAAATTTTTAAATAAAAACAAAAATATACTGTCTTTTCTTCTTCATTAAATAAATGGGTTAAATTTGGGATTAGGGTGGCTATGTTTTGGCCAAAGATCGTTCATTTTCATACATGCAAAAATAGAAAATCAACATTTTAACTTAAGTAAAACCCAAAATAAAAAACACAACAACGTCAACCATCATCTGCGTATCTGGCAAAGATTACTGCGAAAAAAATATACTAAAAGTAAAACATAAACAAAAATGTACCAACGATAAAAACCTCAGACACAGTATGTTATATCGCGTGCTCCCTCTCCGTTTGACTACTTGTCTAAGTTTCTCTCTCTCTTTCTCTCTTAGTCACTGTATACTCGTGACGTACTTAATTTTATTCTGTTTCAATGTTTAATGTTTATCTAAATTTTGTTTTTTATTTTATTTTCAGATATTATCGCTAACTGAAACCAAATATTTATTTAAATAATAATATTAAATGATTATAAATTAATCCAAAAGCAAAGAACTTCAAACAGCAAAAAAAAACAGAGTGATCCAATGATCCTACACGACAACATATACGCAATAGTACTCGTACCAATTTTTTATATATAATAATTATTATTACATACATACTCTACATAGTTTCGCTTATGTTCGTAAATTTCGGCTTTTCTGTTGTTGTATACTTTTACATAACAGACAACAATTTCAATTTTATGTTTTCATTTTTTTCGAGTTTGGTTTTTTTTTTAACTGATGAATACATATATTTATATATGTATGTATAGTGATATTATTTGTAAATGTTTTTTATATTTATTAAATAACATATATACTTGTATGTACATATATATAATTTTATTCAAATGTCTGTATATATGAACACTTTTATTTATTAGTGAAATTATTTAGTAAATTTTTACAAAAACAATCAAAGTTGCTTTTTTGTATATGAAACGCGTTTGCCATAATGTCCTTGTAGTCGCTTTAACATGCAGGATGCCTATCACGGCAATCTCTTTTAGAAAACGTAATGTTTGTTTAGCATACAATGAAATGGCTTAACTTTACTCATGCAAAAGACATATAATCCTGCCGGCTCAACCCAAAGTCGCCTATTTAAAATTGCTATTTATCAATGATACCAATTTTAAAATTAGATCACTTGTCAGTTATTGTTGTTTGAAGATAGTCATTTCGTAAAATCTTGGAATGCTCTAACTCCTGCTCAGCGCGAATGTGCCCTTTGTTTAGTTAATTTTTTATCCACTCGTACAACTAATTTTGAAACTTTATTGAACTCCGCGTACCTAAATTATTGATATCCAATCTGTCACAGTAGATGAGCATTTTAATTTAACAGCGAAAAGCAACCACTCGAAACTCAAAGGACATCACCAAAGGATAATCAATTAGAAAGACAGGGCTATAGTCGGGCGTAACCGACTATAGAAAACCCTGTACCCAATTCAAAACTGAATATATTTTTTTGGTTGCTTCAACATTTTGTATTGATTATGTAAGGATATCTCAAGAAAAAAAATTTTTTTTTTAATAAAAGCCATTTTTCGGCCGATTGTACCTATGGCAGATATATGTTATAGTAATCCGATATTTATAATATTCGGGAAAATGACTGGATATTGGTTAAAATCATCAAATCTAAAATTTGGTAATGATATCTTAATAAAGAAAAAAATTTTTCTCAGTAAATGTTGTTTTTCGGCCGATCGTTCTAATGACAGCAATATGAGATAGTAAACCGTTATATATAATATTGGGATATATAGTTGGACATTAGCTAAAACTATTAAATCAAAAATTTGGTGAAGATATCTTGAAAAACAAAAGGGTTTTGGTTACTAAATGTGGGTTTGCGGCCGATCATTCCTATGGCAGCTATATGTTATAGGTCGAATATCGAAAAAAAAGAACAAACTCGTTATGCCTATGGATTAGGAGAGTCTCCGTGCAAAATTTGATGGTTGTTGGTCTTACCGTTTCCGAAATCCGTTTGTTCATACGGGCGGACAGACAGACAGACGGAAATGGCTAGATCGACTCAAATTTCAATGCTGATCAAGAATATATATACTTTATGGGGTCTGCCACGCCTCCTTCTGACCGTTACATACATTTGCACAACTTTAATATACCCTTTACCATTTACAGAGTATAAAAACTAGAAGATACAAGAGTAAAGGCATACAGAGAAGATCATTTGAATGAGCTGAACGAATTCTGTTCGGTATTGCACTTGTTATTGAATCCCATAATGACTAAAACCAGCTTCAGTGTTTTATAAAATTGAGTAAACTCGGATTTAGAGACACAGATTATCTAAGCGGAATTCACAATCTGCGTCGAAAATAACTGATGGTATCTGAATACCTTGTAAGCTCGCTTCAGGTGTTAAAAAGTCTATTCTTAAAAACTATTAACGTAAATACTTTTGTATTACCTGTTTTGAACACCATTTCTACTAGAATAATCGACAAATATATTTCCGAAATATGCGTATCATCATGCTTAAAAAGGATATTTCATATAAAATGCTTCTCTGTTTCAATATGTTATTTGAAGGCCTTACAGCGTTGGTCAAAGAGCATTGAAAGTGCCAAACAAAAAAACGCAGCAATAATTTATTCCATACGGATCTTGTATATATTGCTAGGTCGATGTCACAGAAAGTTGCGGATAAGGTTGAAGGCGCATTACATATGGATTGCGATAAAAAACTCTGCTAAGTGATGGCAGCGTCAGCAATTGAATCGGCACTTGTTCTTGTTGTGCCTGTTGTTGAAGTGGTCATTTAATTTTTAATATTGATATTATACTATAAGTGTCTCAATTCCCATATAATGAAACAATTAAATACACGTTTTTATGAACATATACTCATATATTATTAGAACTGTCAACGTCAAAATAAAAATCAAACGAACATCAAGTCAGGTTCTTCTGTGTTTCGCGATTTTTCTTGTTTTTTGTTTTTTTTTTTTATTTCTTTTTATTTATTTACTTTTTTTTTTGGATTCTTGTTTACTTGCAAATTTATATTGAATTGAAATGCATGAGCATGAACGCAATGCATGCTTATCCGATTTAATTGTTCAAGATTCGGTAAACGATGAAAGCATGACGCAACTTACACAAGTGCAAAAGGAGGCTCGTGCCGTGCTGTGCGCCATGTGGTGCCGTACCGTGCTGTGCCATTTATGCGGAACCAGTTCGACAGTTGACGTCAACTGTCGCCTAAATGCGTTCGCCCCACTGGAGCTCGTTGCAACTGCGAAAACACTTCGAACAGGTTGAAATGACATCCAAATTTTTGGTATATAAGTTGTTGCAATGGCATGCGAAAGGCATCACAATTCAGTTACTCAACAAACAGTAAACCAAATAACCAAAATCAAACCATGAAGGTAAGATATAATATACGAAGCATCCAGCATCAACATCGTGGTTGAGGACAATAGCGAAAATCAAAATGCCAACATTTGAATTCATTTCATTTCAGTATCTTAGTATTCTCGTTGTGCTTATGGCTCTTGCTGCCCTTGCCTATGCTGCTGACTGGGACAACAAAGGACATGGTGGCGGCAGCCACGGTGGCTCCAACTGGGGTGGCAGCCATGGTGGAAGCCACGGTGGCTCCAACTGGGGTGGCAGTCATGGTGGCAGCCACGGTGGCTCCAACTGGGGTGGCCATGGCAAGTCAGACTGGAACAGTGGTCATCATTAAACATTTTGGAGATGAAGTCCATCAGGCCCAACCAACTGGCAAATTGCGCAATTTGTTTGTTAAAAAAAATTTTTTTTATTCGTTCATTAAGTAATTAAAATTCAGCATAACAAAAACCAAAGCGATTAGTGTTTTGTTCTTATTGTTGTTTTAGTTAGGTTTAATTGAGCACCTACTCACATATGGTAATAATAAAAAAGAGTACAGTTTTTCACTTCGGGCCAAAATCACCGGATCATTTAACATGTCTTCACTCTTTTGGTGAATGACTGAATGAAAGAATATGTACTTTTCTATTACTTGACGGCTACCAGATTCATCAATGATTACAATTGAGTGAATGAAAGGGATGTGCTTTTTGTCTTGTCCCATTTAGTTTTTGGGAAATTTATAAAAATAAATTGGATAATATACATATGTTAATAAGCAAATAATTTAAAATAAAGAATATAAACTAACAACGGGAATCAGTGTCAAATGTCAGAAGATTTGAGTTTCTGCGCCAAGCCGTGTCTTGAAAAAATCAGGCTTATAATGTATTTTGTGCAATTTGTTCACAAAATTGGCTAATATTTTCAAACAAAAGCCATAGGGCGAATTATTTCATACAAAGCTGATTTTAGTAATAATCCAGCTTAAAGACACATTAAATGTCAAAATTAAGAGTGCAATGTAGGTTTTCATAAAGTTAGCTTAGCTCAGTTGGTTTGCTGATAATCAACCAAACTTACGGTGTGTATGGTAACTTACAAACATTAAAATTATAAAGCTAAGCCAAAATTATGGCTTAGGCTGTGTTAACAACTAAACGCCTAATAAAACAAGAAACTTTCCATTTCATCGATTGCTAATGGATTGGTTTACCCACAATTCCTAGGGCCCCCTTAAACCACAGTCAACAGCCGCAAAGCTACGCCCATGGACGTACAAGTGACTACGTCCAAAAGGAGTTGCATACTTTTTGGCAGTTGCAAAAAATTTTCTAATAGAGCTTCTTACTGATTTACAGTTCAAAGGCATGCAAATGACGCTAATTGTAAACCATGCGCCAAACGTGCATTAAGCAGGTTTCCACTTACCGGTTCAATGCAATTCAACTGGCCGCCAACTGAACTCTGGCGAACGTGAGATTAAGCAGCATTTAATGCCTGGCACCTTACACTTACCACACACCACCCACCGCCTGCTCCTGCTGCTCACGGCTTGACGTATGCGAACAAAAGTGTATAAAAACCAACTGCCAGGCAAGACGAGGCATTGCAGTCGAACAGCAACGGCAAAAACAACAATCAGCGCTACAAAATAAGTCAAAAATGAAAGTGAGTATGCGCCGAGATATGCAAAGACTTCTGCAGAATGCAGCAATGTGCCTCAACTAAAACACACAGGATTTGCAGGCATTCGGAATTATTATCTTGGCCGTGCTTTGCTTGGCTACGCTTTGCAATGGACAACTACTCCTACCGGGACTGCGTGTGCATCAAGTAGCCGTCCTACGCAATGGAAATGTGGACATTGTGCGTCGCGTGGAGACAGCGACTCCGGTGCCGCAGCAGCGCATTGTGCCCTTGCTCGTGCACCTGTGAGTCAAGTTCATTGCACGGCGCCTGCAGTCCGACAAAGCCGAGCCAGCCAAGCAGCGACAATCTGGACGGCAATCAAAGCAACAAAGCAAACAAAGCAATGCAGTGTCTAGTTCTCAAAAATCATTTAATTATCGAAACCAGTATTTTGTTGATTTTGTTTATATTCTTTTTTTTTCATTTTTGTTATTATTAATTTTTTATTTTTTTTTCTTCGTTTTTGATTTTATTCAATGTTATTTGCATGGCAAAAAATAAATATAAAAAAACACAAAAACAAAAAAAGTAATGTTAAAATTTCGTGAAATGCAAATAAAAGCAAAAGGCGGATTTAATCTAATTCTAATTTGTGCACACTGTCTTTGCATCTTAATATGAAATCTGAATTGAAATATTGCTTATCAAAATAGCCAGCCAACCGGATTGTTAGCCGAGACAACTATTAACGCTATGCAAAATACTCCAACTCATACAAGGGCTACAAGTATACGAAACGACTAATTTCTGCTCGCTTTTTGCTATAAAAGCCGGCATTCAAGATGTGGGCTGCAACAGTTCCGCTACTGAAAATCAACCATGAAGGTGAGACATTATTCAATATATTAAAAAATAACAACAAAAACAGACAAAAAAAAAACCAACTGCTAACTTGTACACAGGTGCTCGCCCTACTCTTGTTGTTCATCGCATTCGTTTTCTGCGACGTCGCGCATTTGCCGAACGTGCAAACGGCACAATTACGCAAGTCGTTGCCAGTTCCACCGCCAGCGCAACCCCACCACAGCTCAGGTGGGCATCAGCAACATCACTGAAGTGGACCAAGTGCTCTATGCCTTATTCGTATGAAGATATTCAAAACATATTCGCACAGTAAAACCGCACTTTAACGTTTAACTTTGACGTACAGAAGCAGCATTTAACAATTTAACTGAGTTTTGCGAAATAAATGACATAAACCTTAGAGCAAAATAAATGTTCTTCTTTTTCTATTTTAAAATACTTAAATTAGATTCATTTGAAGCACGAAGCCTCAGCTAAAACTGACGGTTCCTAAGGTTCTATTAACTAGTTCATCGCTGATTTCTTAATAGATACTGAAAATAGTGCGTGATATGCTTAGGTCTCCCGGTACGACACAAGGCTACTGTGTTATGTGACAATTAAAAGTAGACAGGTACAACAGCTGCTTAAGTCACGGTTCAGGAAACACTCATATATTCTAACTACCCTACAAGCCCCGCAGTCTAACAGTTAGAAGAATATGTTATCTGCTAGCAAGATTTATGTTAGTTAACCCAACCCAATAGGCATGCAAGCTAGGACATGTGTAAGTAAATTTAGTCGGACTTTCATAACTTCAAATTCTATTATTCATAAAAAAAAAATCGAGTTATAGAGACTTCAAGATATGGAGACCAAAATTTATAAGTACATATTTTTGTTTTTGGTGAAAGTTTTAAAGACTTCGAGGTATAGAAATTCGACTTTTATTGCTAATCCCGATTGGGGTAAAAATTCTTATAAGAATCTCTCAAAAAATAAGGAAAACAAATATGCATATTATGTTGGCTTGTTGCGATGGCCACGATGATCTATCTAGAACGAACCGTAGTTGTTTTAACTAAAGTTGGGTTGTTCAGAAGCACCTTCTAATAGCTTGAAAAAACGACGATGACGATGATGATGATGATGCTGAATACATCGAAAGTTTTACTAAATGCACAATCGTGGGGCTGTTGAACCAAGTTTGTTTATGAGTTTGTTTACTCAAATGCAAATTTAAACTCGCTCGAAAGTTAGCATTTGCCAGATCGTTGATTCCTGACGTCAATGAAATTAACCATAAAAAGATCAATTAGTTTGATTCCTCGCATTGAGTGAAATCTTTTAGAACTCGGCCAAAATAATTGTTCACATAACTCATGTACATCGTTTACACTAGCAGCTGCCCCAACTGGTCTATACATACTTTTAGACATCGTAGCAATCAAAAACGAAATTTTTCGGGGTGAAGAATAATTAGAAAAAAGCTCACACATACAGACAAAAAAATTAACCAAACATATATTGGTTTGAGGTTTGCCCTATGACTTGCAACTCGCAAAGTAAATCTGAAACCAAATTGAAACAATTTATATGCGCAAGGTCTGCACAATACAATTCGAGTTGGCAATAAACCCAACATACAATGTCAATTCATTAATCACCAATCTCTTGGACAACAACCTACAGGAAGAAGAAGACTTCAAAGAAATTACCCACTGTAGTCGGATTCATTGACTGGCAAAAAATAAAGTAATTTTGGACATTTACACTCCGTAAATAAAGAATTAGTTTCGTATTTATTGTGATTAAAAAATGACATGAAAACTACAAGTTATATGGCATGCATGTGGCAGGAGCCACACAGGTATGAGGCAACCTCGCAACGCACAAAAGTATGCAGTGGCAAATAACTGCCACAATATAACCGCCGGGCACAACGTTGCCTTGTTCGCAAGAATTGCAACTCTGCATGTCTGCCAGAGCATATTCGAAAATGATTTTGTCAAAAATGCTAGGCATAGCGCCTAAACAATGCTAAACATGAATGGGAATTGCTCAAGTGGTGGGCGGGGGCACTAAGGCACTGAAGCACTGAGGCACGATGCACGATGTGCGTGGCGACGCGGCGTGGCGCGGCTAGGCGCCCAGGCTGCAACACATGCGCATGCCAACATGCGACGACAACGACACAAGCAGATTGCGCGCGTCAAACGTTCCTTAGCGGCTGCATGCGAACTCAGTCACCGTCCAGGTCCAGAGCGCACCAAAGGTTGCCGTCGTTCGTTTTTGGGCTCAGGTCCAACCAAGTGTTCGTTTGTAAGTTCGTTCGCTGCAGCATTTGTGGATCACTCGTTTTAGCCGCGTATTTTTAAATGTGTAAAATCAAATAAAAATATATAAATTATTACAATTATTTTTCATTTTTTCCGCAATAATTTATTAATTATATTTATATATTTATTTTGTTTTCTCCTTTTCACAATGGTTTCAAACATATGAGCAAATTTTTTTTAAACGATTTACAAATAAATATTTAAATTGTGCACACAGTTTCAGAGCTGAAACATGTTTCTTCTGAAGCGTCCACTCTGGCTACTCACATGGTAAGTGACGAGTTTAGAGCTTGCTGTAGTTACTTTTTAGTGCCATCTACATGTATGACAGCAGAAATCAGTGAAAAAAACCCAGCACAAACGCTGTAAATCATTCAAGTCGGTTTAACTTATCGCACTTAAATCTGTCTCACACACTGCACGCATTGCATGATTTTATTGACGTAATTTTACCGCCAAATCGATAATTAATATTCGATAATTCAGAAAGTGTGCAAAACGCTCTAAGGCAACAACAGCAACGTTAGTACTAACAACAACAATAACATTAAAAAGAGAAAAAAATATATATAAGAAAAGGCAAAAAAAATCATATATTGAGTGCACGTTGTTTGCCTGTTGTTCATTTGCATTATGTGCATTCACTGATTTACACAAAGCAGATACAAATGTAGCGCGAAGGCGTCGCACTAAGCAAGCAAGCAAACGAGCAAGCGAGAGTAAGAAAGAGAATGCATGTGCAAAGTGCTTTGAGCTGCTTAGCTCGCTACCACACACGAGACAACAAACCCATTTATGCAAGTACAAAGCACGAGATGTAAGAATGGTTGACTGCAAGGATGCCTAGATGGTTGGATTTACAGATGCATAGCTGGATGGTTGGATGGTTGGATGGTTGGATGGATGGATGGATGGATGGTTGGATGGTTGGATCGATGGATGGTTGGGGTACAAAGCCTACTTGCTGCTCGGTTGTAGGCATAGCGCGCATATTGTAAATTATAATTTTGCAAATAAAGCAATTTTTTAGACAAACACCCCCAAAACCAATATTCACACACCCAAACGTACACTCACATACACGCACGCACACTGTCACAGCCCCAGCCGAGCATTTTGGCACAAGTGAACTAAGGTTTAGGTAGGTTAAGTAGATGCTGGGCTTGCATGCTTAGCGCTGGGCTTACTGTCAGACACTTCGATACCCCGATACCCTTTTACCCCAGCACAAATGCCTAAGTACGCAAACCAACCCCCCCCCCCCCCCCATGCACCACAAGCATGCGTTGGTGGTGCTAGGGGTATGCGCTAGTCAAGCATGTCTTGGAAATTATATTAAAAATTAAACGCCATCTCAAAGCGACACATTAAAGACTTTTTGACAGATGAGATGAGATGAGTTGATGTGCTGTCTAGTTTGGACAGGAAGTGGACACATGCGAGTGTATCTTTACATATGACTACTGGCAGCCTATTGCACACACATACACACACACACATACGCACACTCATGCACATACTGTAGTATAGACTATCATATACATCGCATATGCAAGCCAAATAAATCAAATGCTTTGCAGGCGCTTGAGTGCGTCCAGCCAGCAGTTGGCAACTGGCAGCTGGGATGTAAAAAGATTTTGCAATTTAGCTGCCTCAAAAGGAAATGCTACAACGCTGGCGGCTAACAAACAAAATGCGAGCAAGAAAGCGTATGAGTACGCGCCAATGAACGGAAAGATGTTTGCCAAGCTCAATTGACAAGTGCAGAGCTCGATTACGTTGCTTATTGCCAACTCCCATGCTTCCAAGCCCCACATGCTCGCCACTGGCAGCGTGTCAGCGTCACATCGTGTTTGCACAACAGCAGCGAAAAAGTCATTGACGCAGGCAAGAAATGTTCGCCTCTGGCCAAAAATCAAACTAGGCAGCGTGCAACTGTCACGGGTTTGCTACTTGGGCAACCTTAACACGCATTGATGCAAACGCGCACGCGAAAAAACACGACCGTGACACAAAGCACCTGAGAGTCGCATGGCCCTTTCCTTTCCCCTAATCCTGCACATAGTCATGTCGACGTTGTCGTTGATGTAAGCAGCTTCCTGACCACCGTTTTAGTGGATCAGCGCAAACGAGTCAGACAACTTTAAGCATCCGCTGCACTATCATCGCAGGGCTATGTGCTCTTAGATGTTGACTCATGTGTGCCAAATGAAGCTCAAAGCTAAGCTGTGTTGTCAAAAATACTAGAACGACGAGCAAAAGTACAATGTCGTGACAGCTACACTCAGAGAAAACTGAGATTAATGTTCTTTTAGTCAATTAGCAGGATTGCAGTCAAAACTCTGTGTACCTCAAGAAGTCAGGACTCTATCTATAAACAAATCAGCTTAAGAAGCAGCATCTCAACAGAATTCTCATTAATAAATTGTATGTATGTATGGACCATAATGCAACTTAAAATCGGATAGCAAACTTGCTGAGATTTGAGATTTACTTCCTTCTATAGCCTATAAAGGTAAAAATCAAAAAAGGTTGGTAGCTTCCAGAATTTATGCGGAATAAATTGAAGTTATATCTGCGGTTTTTTCCCTAATTTGGTATTAGCAAAGAACTATTTTTTACTTATCCCAGATTCACCTTTTTGGTCATTCCTCCTTTTTTCACATTTCAACAAGATTTCCCAGAGTAAAATTATGATCTTCGAGAGGGAAAAATGCACAACTTAATTGAGTATTTTTCTAGAAAATGTGTTGAATGCTTTAAATGCCACAGCCAGCGGCTTTGGTTAGCAGTTACTTAACCCTCGGCTGTGCCACATGCCACGATTTTGCGTGAAATTGAAATTTTCACCAAAAACTGGGAATATGCATATGTGTATGATGATGAGACTTAATCCGCCACGTTTGGTTTGCGCCTACAGCCATCGCTGCTTAACCCAAACCGCCAACGTATGACTGTGTTTTTCGGGGGTGCCACATAGTCAGCATGCGGTGGTGCAGAACTTTTAAGCGCATAATTTCCAACTCAAGTATTTAATTGCTCAGCCGGCGCACAAGTGCAGCGAGCCATATGCAACCATAAACCGAAGCCACATCGCCACAGCGCCATGCAGCAACGCAAACATCGCCGCGTAGTAGTCTTCGCAGTTTTCATAGTTTCCTAAATGCAATATTTAAATAGTACCTACGGACGCCCTTCAGAATGATTATACACCGCGAGGGCCATCGTCTTCTTGGCACGCGTGTGCTTGCTTCTCTCATCCCACTCCACTCCTGCAGTCGCTCGCTTGCTGCGCAGAGCAGCAGCGCCAGCGACGCACCTGAGACGTATCACGGCTCGACACGACACGATACGGCACGGCGCCGTCTGTGAGTTTGCTTTAGTGTCTTGTTATTGTACCGCTATTGTTGCTTTTGTTGTTGCCATTACCGTTAGTGTTGCCGTTTCTGTTCTTGTTGATGTTGGTGTTGATGTTGCCGTTGTGATGATTATGATTGTTGCATTGTAGATGGCGATGATTACTGTTTTGTTTTTGTTTCGTTTTCATATTCGTTTTTTTTTCATATTTCGTTGCTCTTTTTTCTTATTTTGTTGTGCACCTTGTTTGTTTTGTTGTTGTTGGCATAAGCTTAAAGCGTGAAATAATTAATGCACTTCAAAGGAACAAAAACAAAAAACAAAAAAATTTTAAAAGAAATAAATGAAACAAAACACACAGAACACAAAAACACTCAAATCCATTCTCAAATAAATACAAATAGAAATAATTGTAGCCCTTGTTTTCTTCACATTGTGTTGTCCTTGCCGTCCTTGTGCGCACAGACACACATGCATATGCTGCGTATTTGCTTAAGCAGCACTACTGGACTTTTACGTTATGTAATCATTTTATTGCCAAACACATTTCAGTTTAGTGACCTACATCGGCCTAAGGGAGTTGCATTGTTTTAGCATACCGACAACAACAATAACAACAACAACGCCAAAAATATTACTACCAAATGCGACAACGTCCAACTTCTTCGACACTGTTGAGCAAAATGGCAGCCAAGCCGCCTATCCAAGCACCAGCACGACGACACTGTACACGACGCAGCATTGGAACGATACAAGTGACTTCCTTTACACGTAAGTGCATGCCCAGCCATATCCCTTAGCAGATCAGATCTTAACGGAGCCGAAGCTGCTTTCCAATTGCAGTACATCAAAGCATACGAACAGTGAACTGCCAAAAATCACGAGCGACTTTAAGGCGGCGCGCATTTACGAATCCTTTCGCACCATAACCGAGCCAAGCGCCAAACTTGAACCACAAGCAGCCAGGAAGCGTGCAAAGCGTTACAAAGCAGCAGCAACCATAAGTGATGGCGAATTCGGGTTTGGGAACAGTACAACGAACCCGACCGCAGCGGCCATTGTAGTGACAACGACACCAGGCGGTCTGCGCAAGCGTACCGCCTCCTCGGACATGCTAAGCCGCAACATTTCGATTATCCTGGAGAATCTACTGAAGAGCTACGAACAATCGCAACTGCCCACGCACGGGCAAGGCTTGCCGACAGTGGTGCGTACGAACATACTTATACGCAGCATGGGACCAGTCTCGGAGCTCGACATGGACTACTCGATGGATTGCTATTTTCGACAGTACTGGCGCGACAAACGTCTGAGCTTCAAGGGGCCCATAAAGAGCCTCTCGCTAAGCATTAAGATGCTCGACAAAATATGGCGACCGGATACGTACTTTTATAATGGCAAACACTCGCATATACACACAATCACCGTGCCAAATAAACTGCTGCGCCTGGATCAGGACGGTGGCATACTCTACTCGATGCGGTTAGTCTTAACAACGGCGATAAGCGCCCTAAGTAAAGCTTCAGTATAACTTCTTCTCTTGCAGTTTAACCATTAAAGCGACGTGTCCCATGGAGCTCAAGAACTTCCCCATGGACCGGCAATCATGTCCACTCATTATAGGCAGTTGTGAGTATAAGGTCTCTAGAATGCGTTAATTACTACGGATTATGTGATTTCTACTCTTCACAGATGGCTACACGAATCGCCAACTCGTGTACGAGTGGAAGGACCAGGACGATGCGGTATCGTTTGTGCCGGGCATGACGCTGAATCAATTTGATTTGATAAGTATGATGCATCGCAATTTCACGTTCACACGGCGCGAAGGCGACTTTTCCGTATTGCACGTCGCATTTAACCTTAAGAGGCACACTGGCTACTTTTTGATACAGGTAAGCATGATGATACAGGTCAACTGATGGCTGATTGTCTTGCGCCTTACACACCCCGCCTAGGTTTACGTGCCCTGCATTCTAATTGTGGTTCTCTCGTGGGTATCCTTTTGGATACACCGCGAGGCAACGAGTGACCGCGTTGGACTATGTGTGACAGCCGTACTAACATTGTCGACCATTAGCTTGGACTCGCGGACCGATCTGCCCAAGGTCAAGTACGCCACAGCATTGGATTGGTTTCTGCTGATGAGCTTTCTCTACTGCATTGCGACGCTTTTGGAGTTCGCCGGGGTGCATTATTTCACGAAGGTCGGCAGCGGCGAAATACCACGCATCGAGGACGAATGGGAAGATATCAGCGGTGGTCCAATCGGCAACTGCAGCAACGCACCGACTCATGCCGATATTATCGAAGCCAATGAGGACGAAGAACAGGACGATGACGATGCAGATGATGCGGGAGGAGCTGGCGTTATAGACCTCGATGAGGACGATGACAGCGACGACCTACAATGCAGTTCAATCAAGCACAGCAACGAGTCCATCTGTGAACTTCCCCCAGGCTTAACGGGCGGCTTTCGCAAACGCAACGCCATGATCTGTCCCATCTATAATGTAAGCACACCCCAGCCCATTCTCTTTGACATTTGCTGGTATTATTTCTTTTGCATTTCCAGGACCCCACGCACATCTTTCGCGCACCTTCATCGCACACATCCACCATGGAGCGCACTACACAAACCGAGCCACCAGCCGTCTCAAAAGCGCGCCAGATGTGGCTCTGCCTCAAGGGTGATGTCAAGTTTCGTAAGCAGCGCGAACGCGATGCCGAAGCAGAGAAGGGCAAACGCTATGTGAACAGCGTCTCGCTGATCGATCGTGTTGCGCGCATCGCATTTCCCATGTCCTTTGCTCTCTTTAATCTGCTCTACTGGCTCGCATATGGCATGTACAAAAAGGAGTTCTCATGGTCGGCTGTCAAGGGCTAAAACCGAAGAAGGTCACCACGCTCGCACAAACCAGAAACTATGCACTGCTGCTAGCTTTACCTGCGATTAAGTGCGCCAACTCGGCCGGCAATGCATAGCAAAAACAACCTCAGACATCCTTCAGTTACAGTACGAGCATCAACGACAGTTTGCCAGTTTTCAATTAGAGACAAACGTTTGTCATGTACAAATTTGCATTTATGTTATTTGCAAAACAAAAGGCAAAAGAAAACAATAAAAATCACTGCTTAACGTTTGCACACTCATCCATAGTCCAAAGTCATATTCTTGTATTTGCCAAGCCAAATGGCAATAGACAATAGCGCAGGCAGGAAGAGGAAAGAACGAGCCATGCCGACGATGGCAAACAACGTAATGCTTCGCTGGCTTGCACCCCTGTTTACCGAATTAAAATAAAGGATAAATTATTAAATATTTGCCAGCGAAACATTGATTATGATTTGATTGTGCCTCTCTGGCATAGCTGCCTGATTGTCTTGTGTGGGGAAGCCTGTCAACGGTAACCGACTCGGTCGTTGCTCCTTGCTGGTAAACATTTACAAACAACGCTGATTGTCAACGGCCACGCACGTTGCCTACTGCGTTCAAAAACCAAGTGAATCTCTTAATACAAAAAAGGGAGGGTCCGCCTGATATGTCACAGCTTTGCAAGAGCCAAATCAGGAATTTGAATTGTTTTGTTGTGCCGTTCTAGATTTCTTTATTTTTATTTTTGCTTTGCCTTTATGGCAAGGCGTAATCCATGATTGTGTGTACCCACTGTAGCCAATTGAGTAGAACACATCGTTTCACAGCTAGAGGTCGCCACCGCTGGCGCAAAAGCATAGCATAAAAACCGTGTGACAACCCTAACAAAGACGAACGGACAGGCAGTAAGTGTTAAAGTGAACACTTACGCTCAGCGCTGACTCACTGTGCATCGCCGCTGTGAAGCAAGAAAGTAAATGCGAAAGAAAAAAGGCGCAGAATCCGAAAATTTTTGTCGAAGACAGAACAACGCAACGACACTTCGGCTAACATCGAGCGAAGCATCCGGCAATGCTATGCCATGCGTTTTGTTGCGGTGGATGCCGTGCGATGCGATGTGTTGTGCTTTGCTGTGCTGTGCTGTGATATGGTGCGATGCTTCATGCGAGCATAAAACGAATGCCAGCATCATTCGCTAGTTAGACTCGAATGTGCCCTCATCGACGGCAACTCAAAGCGGATGCAAAAACAATACCAAAAAACAAGAAAAGACAACAGAACAAAACAAAAAAAAATTTTAAAAAAAAAGCAAAATAATAAACGTACGTCAAGTAAAGTAAAACCAAACGTAATAGAACGAATCAAATCGAATCGTAAGTAAAGTAAACTAAACTAAAGCGACGTTTACGCAGTTTGAGAGCAAAAGTGTGCCGTGAAACACGACCGCGGAAAGTGAAAGCGCGGAAGGGCGCACAGAGACGGCAGAGGAAAGAGGGCAGCAGAGGAGATCACATCGTAATACATTGAATCGAATCGTAACGGTGAAAGTGAAAATTGGTAACTGATACGGCAGCAAATAAACAATAAACGTGCAAACAAATCAAGGCAAGGCAACTTCGGCAACCACACAAGGAGCCAAATTAAGCCCACGCAGGCAGGCAGGCAAAGCGAGTGGCAACGTATCGCTGCTGCTGCGTGCTGACAGACGGATGCACACGCGCACCCCCAGAAGACGAGTGCCCGACTCCGTTAATAAAATAATCAAATACATATATCAATCACTTTACGCGCGCGCGTCTTGGCCTACCATTCCCCGCTCCCACCGCAGAGGAGCAATGCTGATGGCTTTACGGTTGGCAATAGACGCCTGATGCGTACAACGTAACGATGCGTTACGACGCTTTGCAGGAAACGTGCCGAGCATGATGTCCCCTACGCGCTTTTTAATTACATAAAGTTTGTGTTTATTTTATATGCAACGTTTTATGCCGCCGCCGCCGTCGCCGTCACCTCCGTCGCCACCGTTGCTGCCAACGTTGCTGCCGTCGCCGTTCCCTACTCCGACGAACCAATTGTGATAAATGTGAGTAGCTTAAACTGTAAAACTCTAAACCTGAAAACTGAGTAGGAGTCTAAGAATGAGAATTAGAATGAGACTTCTGCATAGACAACTGCCTGGCATAATCGTAAGTTTATGATATGTCCAATGCAAAACGATGCCTACGATGCAACGAATGCACGACGGCTCTTTTGCTGCTGACATTATTTCAAATCACAAAAAATGGGTCAAACAACCTCAGCAACCTCAACGACGCTCGTTGACGATGACAACTGCGACGATTGAGACGTTGACTGCCATGAAGATGGTGACGAGGAGCATACGATGCAGTAAAACGTAAGCGAATGTCATTCAAATGGCTGATGCTGCCATGAGCTCTGTCGCCTAATATGTTGCGCCAGTATTGTTGTTGTTGTTGTTGTTATTGTCAACCACATAAGCTGGTGCACCACCCTGTACTTGCACACACGTTCACATCATCGTCGTTGCCGTCGTCGTTGTTGTGCTTTCTGCGTTGCATACTTTGAGGGGCAGCACTTCAAATGCATTCGATTATGTATGCCGAGCAAACGAGAGACCCTCACATGCCAGCATACATAAACGTGCATACACTTTATGATCTGGTATGAGTATATGCGCATGTTTGCCTGTGTGTTCTTGTGTGTGTGTGTGTGAGTGTACTTATGTGCACATTATGTTTGCATCTGTGTGTGAGTGTCTATATGTATTTTCATAGTCATGGCACTCCAAAGAAATTATTAAAATCGTGTGCTCTTTTCCGCCATTTCGAAACGGAAAATTATTCGAATTTCCTTTATGCAAAACGAAAAGAGTTGGCCTGCTCGGCACATCGCCTCATACCAATCCGGTTCTATAATGCGCTTAGTTATACTACATATATATATATATTTTTACACTCACATACTTTAGTGTTGCATGTAAACTAAAAGCGGCTTAAATTCAACTGTGTCGTACCACATGTACCTTACAGCCTCTTAAATAATTGTGCATGGCTCACCTTCGCACTGTACTTCTATGATTTCTTTAAAGCAAGTTTATGTTTAGGTAATGGGTATGCCTCTATGGGCACAATTAAACCTTGAAGCTCAATACAGTCAATGTGAACTGTGCTTATTAAGGACTGTAGTTTGGCAATCTCATAGGTATTCTTATCATATGTTATATCTGCCAACTTAGTTACACTTAAGTTAACTGTTACGCTTATTTTGCATATATACATATATGCATTTGATCAGCCGATGCTCTTTACTCGTCGCATTTGGTAGATTTAAGGGAATTGGCTAAACCACACATAACTTATTCTCATAGGACTCTCATGGTACAGATGAGATTTTCTAATGTTTTTTTCACATCTCTACTCAGTCGACTTCCTCTATCATATTTACTTAATGGCTAAAACACTCAGTATCAAAATCTTCTTTTGTTTTTACTGCTGCAATTAATTACACTAACAGCAAGCTAAGCAAATCGAACTCATAAAATGCTGACTTGATCAGACTGCACATACCTTTCTACGTCCGTTACCACATGAACGCTTGAAGCGAAACAAACTTTTGTTCATTTCTCACGACTACGAAGCAGGAATTCTTGTGATGTTATTTTAGTAAAAGTAAATAACTTTGTCTGTGAGTTGATCAATGCCAGCAAGAAATAGGATATGAAAAAGCCAACTAAATCCCTAAGATGCGTCGTTATGTCTTACTAAAACCGAGCGAACAAAGCAGCAAATAAAATGCTCTAAACCATTTCAAAAAACAAAAGCGAAATTATTTGAGATGCAGTAGATTCTTATTTCTTAGAGTTTTGTCGACTATGAATTGTTTTGCAGATGCGAAAGATATGAGATGTTTGGATTTTGTTGTTATAGAAATAAAATCCAAACGAGGAAAAGGACATCAATGTAAGGATAAAAGACTCAAGCACAAGTGCCACGCAACCAACATTTTTTTTCTCTTCAATTTTTTTGTATTTGGTTTTTTGAACAATTCAAACGGAACTTGTTGTTGTGCGACTATTTTTTGCAATAACAATAACAACGGCAGCAGCGACAATAACAACATGTACAATTAGAACATTTGTTAAAAATCGTTTTAGGACGCGGGCAGTACGTTCTTCCAATGCAATTAAACACTTGAAGCGAAGGTTTCGCAAAACGACCGAAAAGCACAGCAATTTTAAAAAGGCAACAGCAACAGAAAATGGCAATTGGGGTTGTGAGGGTACAAGGAAGGCCAGAACCGACCAACCCGACCACAAAAATATATAAAAAACAAAAAAAAAAAACCAACAAACACCACAGCCCCTGTGGCACATGTCTCTGGTATGCACAAAGGCTGGCGATGATTATCGCATGTCACAAAACGTGCGCATAAAAATTTTATGTTTAAATATATCCACGCTCCCATATATAAAAGCCAATCACACACATATGAGCGCATACTATAAGTGCCATACATAATAAATAACTAATTATAGTTGTTAATATTTAGAATAGCTGCATTTCCACCTTATCTCATTTTTCTTTATTTATGCAGGTTGAAAACTTTTTAACACACATTGCCAATACATGACATTACACAGTACAATACGAAAAAAGAGCACAAAACAACAACAAACGCAACAACTGCATTCTACAAAAACCAGAAATCAAAATAAAAAATTAATTATATACAATAACACATAATACTACATTAAGTTTGCCAACGAAAACCAAACCGAATCGAAAAGGATAACGGTAACGAATACGAAAATCGACCAAGAACAGATGAGCAATGTCAATAATGGCAACACTCATACGTAACGGATTCTAATTAAGCGCAAATGCTGTACGCTGTCACAAGCACATCAGCCTCAACAACTACAACCGCAACATCAACCACAACAACGTATGTGCCAGACTTCATGAGCGCAATCGACACAACAAGAACAGCATGAGGTTTGGAATTGTGCGCCCGAGTCGTTGCTATGGTCTGCTGCTGCTGATGATTGCATTTTCCGCGCATCTGCCATTTGCGCGGTGAGTCCGCTAAATCCAAGTAGACTTGACGTTTTCGATACTAACCATGTGGGCACATCTTTTTGCAGCTGCAAGCGAAAAGAAATGATGGCGGGCCGTTTGGAGAACGTAACACAGACAATATCGAAAATACTTCAGGGCTACGACATCCGTCTGCGTCCGAACTTTGGCGGTGAGTTTGCGAAGAACCAACAATCAGCCATAAGAATGTGTGTGCCATGATAAGCCCAAGGGTTTTGTTTAAGGTAATCCAAAGTCAGATTTTCCTAAGAGGGCCTAACTTATAGGAAAAACATTTTAAAAACTTAAAAAATATTGTTGGGCTCTTATGATACTCCAGTACCGCGCGACTCATTTTTCTGTTATGGGATTTGTTGTCTATTAATAACACTTATTTTTTAAGCCAGTTTTGATCTTATGAATTATATCCCGTAACGCTTTTGTTCAGCATGATATCCCCTATACAGTATGGGAAGCTTCTTGTAGGACTTTTGATGTGGTAACATCTATAGCGGCGGTAGTGAACAATGCACAACAAACAAAATGAAACGATTAAATACGTTTGCCGTATGAGATGTATGTGTGCGAAATCTCTGTTTGTTTATTATCTCATAGATGAGTAAATTTTTTACTCGCTCTTGACCTACAACCACCAAATTTGGCACGAAGAGTCTCCCAATCCATAGGCACAACGAGTTTATTTTTTTTTTCGATATTCAACCTATAACATATAGCTGCCATAGGAACGATCGAGAGAGAAACACTTTTTTTTGTTGCTTTTACAAAATATTAAAGCAACTAAAAATATATTCAGTTTTGGTTTGGGTATAGGATATTCTATAGCCGGGTGCGCCCGACTATAGCTCCTTCCCTTCTAGTTTTCTTTTATTTTTGAGCTAATAGACAAAAATAATATTTAACATGAAACGATAAGACACACCAAAAACGCATCAGACATATGGAAAGTAAAACAAGAAAACATTATAAAGAAAGTATTCTGTGTTGGGCATAATTTGTTAAAATGAAAAAAAAAAAAACAAAACGCTTACTACCAAAGCATCCTGGATATTGTAGATGATAAATATGATGATGAAATAGAGAAAATCAAAATCATGCATTATTATTATATGAGTTATCTTGATTATTTATTTACTAAACTGATCGAAATCGAATCAATACTTTAACAGGCGAACCCTTGCACGTGGGCATGGATTTGACTATAGCCAGTTTCGATGCCATCTCAGAAGTGAATATGGTATGTAGCAGCCGATAATTTCTTTTACTTCTAAGTATGATTTTTGATTTACTTTTTGTTTGCTCTTTTTTTTGCCCTTTCAAACGAATGAACAGGATTACACGATAACCATGTATCTGAATCAGTACTGGCGAGATGAAAGACTTGCGTTCAATGTCTATGGACCCTACTACGATGATGATGCGGAGGATGATGGCGTCAACGATGTGCTCACGCTCTCTGGAGACTTTGCCGAAAAGATTTGGGTGCCTGATACGTTCTTCGCCAATGATAAGAATAGGTAAGACTAGTGTTGCTGTTTTTTTTTGATTGTTCAATTGCTAATTGGCTGCTTTTTAGTTTCCTGCACGACGTCACCGAACGCAACAAGCTTGTGCGTCTCGGCGGCGATGGCGCGGTCACCTATGGCATGCGCTTCACCACAACACTCGCCTGCATGATGGATTTGCACTACTATCCACTCGATTCGCAGAACTGCACTGTCGAAATTGAAAGCTGTAAGGCAACCCTTCGTATGCGATCTCGTTTGCGAAGTCGTCGTCACACTTAATCGGTTCTTTGTTTTTTGCACACTTTCAGATGGCTACACTGTCAGCGATGTGGTCATGTACTGGAAGCCGACCCCCGTGCGCGGCGTCGAAGATGCCGAACTGCCACAATTCACGATTATCGGCTACGAAACGAACGATCGCAAGGAACGCCTGGCCACCGGCGTCTATCAGCGCCTATCGCTGTCATTTAAACTGCAGCGCAACATCGGCTACTTTGTCTTCCAGACATATCTTCCGAGCATACTGATCGTCATGCTCTCCTGGGTCTCGTTCTGGATCAATCATGAGGCGACCAGCGCTCGCGTCGCCTTGGGTCAGATTAGAGAAAAACCAAGACATATGCTCGTCATTCACATTGTTTTGCATTTGCAGGCATCACGACGGTGCTAACAATGACCACGATCAGCACCGGTGTGCGCAGTTCCTTGCCCAGGATATCCTATGTCAAGGCCATTGACATTTACCTAGTCATGTGCTTCGTGTTTGTCTTTGCCGCACTGCTTGAGTATGCGGCTGTCAATTATACCTACTGGGGCAAGCGCGCCAAGAAAAAAATAAAAAAACTCAAGGACTGCGACGGCAGAAAGATCGGTGAGCATGAAAGAAGCAGCATCCCCATTTTATGATGAGACTAATGTATATATATTTGCAAAATCTGGGTCATATATAGGTAAAAGTGAAAAATCCGAAACGTGTTCAACAGCCGAAGATATTATCGAACTGCAGGATGTGCGCATGAGTCCTATTCCCTCATTGCGTAAGGGTAACTACAATGCGACACTCGGTTCGATCGGCACAGAGACCATGGATTTGGCCAAATTTCCACCAAGTTTTCGCATAACGCGCAACTACGGCACGAGTCGCAGTAATCTGCGTCACAGAGGCCAACGCGGTAAGTTCTTAACTATCCAGAACTAATGAGTTAATTTAACGTATTTTAATGTGCAACGGCGCAGGCATCTCGGGTCGACCACGCATGCTGCATGCACTGAAGAAGGGCGCCTCCGCAATTAAGGCGACCATACCAAAAATCAAGGATGTCAACATCATTGACAAATACTCACGCATGATATTCCCAATCAGCTTCTTTGCCTTCAACCTCGGCTATTGGCTATTCTACATATTGGAATGATAGCAATCGTTGACACTCCACGACAAATAGGTTGATCCCCAATTCGATCCCCTATAATGTGTAGTGTATACGATATACCAATCAACAACAAAATCCAACTAAATATGATTAACGATATCAAAGACAAAAATCGAAACAAAATCAAAACCAATAGTAAAAACAAGTTGACCAATTTATTCAAACAGCAAAATAACAAAAACAAAAAAAAAAAAAAAAAAAACAGAAACCAAAAATCAAACAAAATTTTTTGAAATATTCAAATGGCAGTTGAAAAACTCCATTAGACCTACTATTGCGTTATAATTAGGAAGTAGACCGATAAATGGAATCAAATCGTAGTTTATGTGTGTAGGCTAGGCAACTATCATATGCAAAAGAAGAATATAAAGTCCTGGGATCCGCTTAAGATGGTAATCACCGTCGGTAGCGGTCTTGATGTTGATGTTAACGATAACGATGACGCTGACGATGATGAATAAAAGTGTGCATTGGGCAAATTAAAATATAGCAATTGCAATCGAATTATAATTTGGTTTAATCCTTTAGAACAATTATCCTTTTTTTCTACATAAATGCTCAAATCGAAAATCGATGAGCACACAAACCAACAGACAGTATAATAATTGCTTACTTGAGCTATACCAATAAACCCATAATTCGTATCTGTTAAATAAACTTATCTGAAGTTAAAGCTTAACATACAGTGCAGTCGTCTGTTTTAATAAATGTTGTAAACACCTTAAAAGTCTTTCACTCTCCTCGTCTTCATTGCGATTACTATCGCTGTTTTCGCACCTGCAACGTTTCTATTGAACGTCCTGTAAAATGTGTAATCGCCGACACTTTAGCCAACTTGGCGCCAATTCCACAAAAAAAAAAAATCACTATAAATAAAAATAACACTCAGTCAATGAAAACACGAAAGGCAAAAAGGAAAAAACAACATAAATTTATAGAAAATCATAATATTACGCGTTAAATAGGGGAGGCACGTCATTTACCAAGACACTTCGTCAACAACACGTCGCAACATCAATGGCTACAGCAACAGCAACAGCAACGGCAACAACGGCAGCAACAACAGCCAACGCAACAACAAAAGCAAAAACTCTTAGCTCGTCGCTTACTATGCTAAGTAAAGGTATTCACACCTTCCTCATTTAATTTCTTTGCTGTAATTCTTACAGCATTTTCTACAATTTTTGCAAAAATATATCTAGCGTTAATTCACACTTTCTGCTTTCAATGGAGCATGATTTCATTGATAATCCCTGCAGCCGTCGACGTAAACGTACAAACTTGTAAACGACGTCGACGCATTACTCATGACGTGATCATTAGCAGCACGCCGACGTTGCTGTGGCTGTGACTCTGGCTACAGCTATGCCCGTGCCCATGCTCTTGCCCGTGCCGTGTCCATGCCTGTGGCTGTGGTTGTGGCTGTGACTTATTCTATGAATGCGACTTACGGACAGAGTCAGTAGCACTGGCGCTTCCAGCTGCTGAAGCCAACGTGAATAGCTTGTCTGTTACTTTTTGTTGCTGCAGCTGATATTACACTCGTTGTCATAGTTATAGCCAAAGAAAACAAAAAGCCATTGACGCTAATGATGCTGGTGATTTTTCATGAAACGATGTCAAATACATCGACTACCGAGCATTGCTGATGCTGCTTGCCTACTTGTCTAACCATGGCCAATTTTACTTGTAATATGTCGCACGGATGTCAATGTACCTACATATGTATATACATACATATGTACTACACGCACATGCCGCCCCCACATACCTGCAAGTGTATGTAGGCGTGTGCGTAGGTTTGTGTATAAGCTTAATTGCTTTCACATGTACATATTCGTAGCCAGTGGGTTAGTCGCTGTGTGTACATATGTGGTGTATGACATGTCGGCATGGCTGCTTGGCAGTGTGTTATTAATTTTAATACCGACTGCATTAACTAATAACATTGACAGACAATGCCAAAGGAGAAATTATACAATATAGCAAAGCTACGCCACGGCATACGGTAAACATGCTGACTATAAAAGTAAATAACAACAACAAGAAAAAGCAGAAAAAGCGAAAAAGCAAAAGGATGAGCAAATAGCAAACAGCAATGGTGCATTGGTGGAAGCAGCCACAAAGCCAAAAGCACACTTTGCGAATAGACAAGCAAACAGACGTGCAACCGACTTCGTCGTCGCTGCTTGCCTTTGTCACAAGTGCGTGGGTGTGAGTGTTCGTATGGGTGTGGGTGTGGATGCGGATGCGGATGTGGATGTGGGTGTGGATGTGGATGTGGGTGTGGGAGTGCAAGTGTATGTGAGTTGAGCGGCTGCTGAATGCGCGCGCGTGTGTACATATGCTCGTAATTCCGTTTGACTGTACGTACAGCTGTGGAGGCTGTTATGTAAAAAAACTGAAAGCGTTCAAGTTTAGCATAAATAAGCAGCGGTTAAGCACTTATTTCAACACTTCTCGACACTGAATGCGTATACAATCATGATTCCTGGAACTCATGTACAAAGAACGAATACTTGCGTATACTTAAGAAATAGTAACAGACACGTGTAAGCTTATGTCAGTTGATTAACAGCATTCGGATTAACTAAAACATTATCATCAAGCAAAGTTACACAAAAATTCTGTGTAATGCCAAGTGAATGCCAAAATGCGCAAGGTGAGCTTGGCAACCAATTTGCGACTCTGTAACTAAGCAAATGCCAACAGCTGTTAGCTGTTGATGCTCTAAAATGAAAAGTTACTGTTTTTGTGCATTTTTTTCTTTGAAATGTCAGTAAGGAAGCTATGAAGTGCATAGTGGAACTTATCATGATGACGATATGCCTTAATCAATCGTTGATGATCCAATAGATGTTTATCGATTTTCCGAATGCTTTAAATGTCTTTGCCGCCCAACGAGGAATTTGCATCTTAAGTCAGCGATTTTAAGATATAAATCCTTTGTGGTATAAAAAGTGACTTTAAGAGAAAAAATTAACTGACTGTCATAGGCTAAAATGACTTTGATGGTAACAATAAACTGGCGTGGTATCGTTTAAAGTTGAAGGTAGTATCGTCGCGTCTCTAGAGATGCTGTAGAAATGTACATAACAGCACACACAGTCATAAGCTACCACATCACAAGCTGGAAGATTCTCGTGAATGACCACAAAGCGCCCCCAGTTAGAGTTAAATTTAGAGCCATGCCAGAACAACAGCACAGCGCAAGGTTGACACCTTTCCAACGCAACACAATGCCAATGTAACAAACGAGCAAACGTTTTCAAAAAGGCGAACATTCTCAGACAATTGCCGAATTGACGATTCTACGAAGTCCAGCTGAGTCGCAGGCTGTTGCTGCGTTGGCGTTGGCAATCTCTGAGTTAAATCGCTCTCAACAAAAACTAAGCGACGGTGTGCGCGTGTGCTCGCACGCTACTCTGCAACGACAGCTCGTATGCTCGCTGTCTTCTGCGCAACTCTCTGGCCAAAAAACAACAACAACGAGAAATAAAACAAAAACAAAGACTTACTCGACAATTGAAATCAGACAGCAGCATCAGCATCAGCAACAACAGCAGTATCAGCCGCAGCACCAGCAGCAGCAGAAGCAGTAGCAGCGGCAGCACTAGAAACAACAACAACAATAGCAAGAACAGCATCAGCATTCGGTTTGGGGCAGCATGTGTGAACCGAAATAATGATGACTGAGTTCACGACAGAACGCAAATGCTGTAATCCGCAGGCATTTTACATTCATTTATCGCGATTCTGAGGAACGCAGCAGACGTTCGCAGACCGCTCAACGCGAGTGAACGCATTGCACCAGTGCCAGTCAACCATCCAACGAGTCAGTCAGTCAATCAGCGAATCAGTCAGTCAGTCAGTTAATCTATCAATTAGTTAGTTAGCCACTTAGTCAGTCGCTCAGGCATTTGGTTAGTCACTTATCTATTAAGGAAAATCGTCGGCCTGCCAATCGTTAACTCCTTCAGAGCAACAGAGCTAAACGACAGCAGCAAGTAACTTTCAAAATTACTTTAGATACATACATATACATATATATATATATAAATTTATAATATAATAGATATATATAAATTTATATATAATAGATATACATATATATATATATCTCTATATATATATATATATATATATATATATAGAGATATTGTATCTATATGTATGAATATGTTAAATACATAGATATACGTATACATGCAAAACTGTGGGTGTGCGCGTCTGTTTCGGAAGCTGAAAATTCAATTGAACAATTTTCAATAAGTACAAGCCAAATTGGAAATTTATCCCGCTGTATGGTGTTCTTTTTAACTTTTTTTTTTTTGTCATCTTTACTTTGGACTTTTGCTACATAACCAAGTGTAAAAAACGTGAAATGCGAGGCGAATAAAAAAGAGAAAAAAAGTAAATAAAAATTATATAAAAATTATTATTGTCAGCATAAAGAATAATGCATTAAAAAGGCGATGAGCTATTTTAAATAATGAGCAGCCACAGTAATAACAACAAACAGAGCAGGCTTCGCGACCGTAACAGCAAGGACAACAGCAGAAACCTACGTATGCGGTGGCAACAACAACAACAACGAGAACAAGAACCACAGCAATAACAGCTTCAGCATCAGCATCCACAACAACAACGACAGCGAAAACAATAACAAGAACCTTAGCAACGGAAAGTACGAAGGCCTCATTGACTCGCAGGAGAAGCAAAACAATTGTATACCGTTAGAGTTGAATCGTGCGTGCGTTTACTCCCTTTGCATAGGAACGCTAAAAATCTTTGCTTAACATAGACTACAGGGCCAATAACTGCAATAAACAAGAAATACTAATTATAACAAAAAAAAAATATAAATAAAACCACAATTAAAATTGTTTGCAGCAAACTAAGTGTGGATAACAAAAAAATAACACGAGCAAAAAGAGGCCCACAATTAACATACAATTAAATGAAACTGATTATGATTTAGTTTAAAAATAAAAACCACAAGAAGGAACAGCAGAGGAAAATAAGGAGACAATATCGACGACGACGACGGCAACGCCACGACGACGGTAATAACGACGACGACGACGAAGCAGGCGAACGAACAAGTAGTCGCCGACGAAGAAGAAGTGGAGAAAGTAGGCAAAAAGTAAAACCCAACGGCATAAAACGTTTCGCAGCCGTACGAACGCAGGACGCAGGACTGCTACTGCAGGCAGGCAGGCTGTCAGAGGGAGCATAGCGGTGTGCTCAGAGTATGGCGTAGAACGTGTGAGGGCATGTGTGTGTGTGGATGTATTCTCTTTTTTTTTTTCGTATCTCGTTTCTCGAATTTCGGTTTTTGGTGTTTTTGCGTTTTGTTCTTGTTGTTGGTTGGTCTTGTGTTGGTGTTTTATTTTTCTTGTTGTTTATTTATTTTTGTTTTATTTTTTTTTTTTGTTTGTTCTTTTGTTGTTTTTTGCGGACAACAAAAGCAACAACGCGCAACGTAATCAAAGCGAAAAGTACACGCCCAACATACTACAGCAGCCATAGCCACAGCCACAGCCATAGCCGCAGCCGCAGCAGCAGCAGCAACATCGAAAACAATAAAAATAGGACACGAGAAGATGGAAAATAAAATATGGCTATGCAATGCACATATATGAAAAAGAATTTAATTTTACAAATAAACATAAATAAATGTGAATTTATTATGAATACTAATATATACACATATTTTTTTATTTTTTTTTTTTTAAATAATTGTAGACACATGGTTTATACAGAGAATGGCAGCAGCGAAAAACGCGAAAACAAATACTCAGAATTTACGATAATCAAGAAGAAGTGAAAACTTTATAAAGTGTGCGTTAAATAATTAAAAATACATAATATAAATCAATAACATCGAATAATCAAAAAATATCAATTGAATACGTTTTTGAATGTTTGCATAAATCGTTGTTTTTTCCGGGTACACTGCAAAAAATGTATAACGAGATTCAACAATTCAAAGTGCTTGTAACGCAAAACGATGCGACGGGTTTATAAAAGAAGACTTAAGGGGATTTTGCCGATACAACGTTAAATAGGATATCGGCAAATCCTAAAAAAAAACAAAATACCTAAAGTAAAAATTGCATAAAACATTTAAAGAGCATTATTAACAAAATCACTCATACGCAACGTTTAAATGATCACTTAAACGCTGCAGACATATGCGGAACAGACTTACACAGCAATTACAGTGTCAAAATGCAACAAAAACAAATGTAACAATATTAACTCTGTGCTTGGCTTGGCAATTCATATAATTGTTTTGCACATTTATCAAAGAGCGAATTAAGGCAAAAAAAAAAGGATTGAACAATAAAATAAAATATAACCAAATACAAATAAATGCAAACTTATATATATTAAGTCATATATATGTTGTAGTATGTATTGAGTTATACATATAATGTAAATGTGTGTGTGTGAAAAGTACAAAGTGTAAAAAGTTGCAATAACAACAACAGCAGCATCAGCCACCACAACGACAACAACCACATAGAATTCACGCAAGCGAGGAAACACAATTCGAAAAGGACGAAGCCAACGCACATACGAAGAAAATAAGTTAAATTGTAATACTTGGCAAGCTTCGGAGCAACACCTACGCAAATCAGCAGGCGTCAAGCAGGCAACAACGCTGAGCGCCGAACATTAAGCACTAAAGACAGTGGCAAATGGAAAGTGGCAAGACAAGCAGCCAAGTGCGAAGGCAAACAAACATTTGCACATAAAAAAAAAAAAAAACAAAACAAAAAACAAAGCAAAAAAGGACATATTACGCTATTGGTATCTCACTCGAACGCATGCACGCTTCGTTAGAAAATCCAATAAGAGCAGCACACTTACCATAATATACAAAATACCAAAAAAGTAAAAAATAAAAAAGAATAAAAAAACAGTAAAAAAACAAAAAGAAGTAAAAAAAATAAGCAACATAGCAGAAGAAAAACGCATTTACGCACTCAGACAAACAACAAGATACGTACAAGACAAACCGACACAAATACACACACACGCACACTAACGCACGAGCATAGGCACATACGAACACAGACACAGTCACAAGAAAAAAAGAACAACAACAACAGACAAGCGGAGAGTTGCTGCAAGGCGTAAAGTAGGTCCGTCTGAGCCCACGTACATATTTGTAGCCTAGCGCGGCTCATTTAGGACGACTCAGCAGCAGGCGCAGTAGCAGAAGCTGTAACAGAAGCAGAAGCAACAGCAACAGCAGCAGCAGCAGCAGCAGCACGAGAAGCAGCAGCGGCCGCAGCAGCAGGAGCACCAGCAGCAGCAACAGCAACAGCCAACGGCACGAGTCACGCTCGGATACCATGTATTGGCTATCCCTCACGTTGTTGCTGTCCGTGCGTTTGAGTAAGTCTTTCAATTAAATACTTTAAATAAAAAACAAAAACAAAAAAGCAAGAAAACGAAATATGCAATTGTACGAGAAAACGATTAAGTAGACTACAATTAGAAATAACAAATCAATTGGCACATACACATGCACAGTTTATGCGCATATGTGTGTGCGTGTGGGTGTGTGTGTGAGTTGCTGACACAACATACAGTCTCTGTGTCATAGAAGAGCACGCACATGTTTATGCATACGCACACACATATATACAATATATGCAAGTATATCAATATACATACATACATATATAATATGTGTACATATTTATTGTATATATTATATATATAATATGGTGTATATACATGAAACAACCCACAACACGCATACGCCGCGTAACACGGAGAATTTGGTTCAATGGAGAAAGCAGCTACGTAGAAATATTGTTTCGTTTCGTGTGCGTAGGTAGATACATTTTCGCCAATGACAACACCAACACCACCTGTTAGTTTATTATGATTGACACGCAGCAGCAGCTCCAGCATCAGTACACGCAATAACCCAACCATACAAAGTGCTACGGGCACGGCAGCAACAGCAGCGGCAGTCGCTCTATTGGCGTCGGTGGCAATGGTGACTGCGACAACATTAAGGACATTGGTGTGGGCGGCATTGGCACAGCACAGCACAGCCACTGTAACCTTTAGATAGGCCAGCCAGCCATACAGCCAACCAACCAGGCAGTTGGGCAGCCAGCCAGGCAAAACAGTGAGCAAGCGAGCGCACAAACCGCCAACGCCGCCAACGCCGCCAACCACCCTCCGACCATCAGCCATCCGACATTATGTTGCCCTTTTTCGGCACAAGCGTATACAGAAAATTAACACATACGCACTCTGTTTGCGAAGAATTGAATTTTCTTCAGAAACAAAACAACAACAGCAGCAGCAACAACAACACAAATGTAAATGAAAATGACAACAAATACAAGGCAAAACAAAAGACGTAATTTCGTTAATACGAAATTCTCATTAATAGCGGGAAAATCTTATGGGATTAAGGTTCTTTTTTGTCGCTTCCTTTTTTTATATTTTCTTTGTATTTTTTTTCTGTCGTCTTTTATTTACTTTTCACTTTCTTTGTCTTCCATTACATATAATTTATTTGTTTCTTTTCAATTTAAGTTGGACGGTATTTACTTTATGCAAACGCTTAGTTCATATTCACACGCATTGAGTTTTTCTGAGAAGTGACTAAAATATGCTTTAATAATTGTCGCTTCTACCGCTGCACGCACCATACACGTCTTAGACAACTAAAATGGCTAGCAGCCTCTTGTATAAATCTGTTTTGCGAAATTACCGCGGAAAATTCAAACTGACGATTTAGCGCTGATGAAGCATCGACCTTAGGCCACAGAGGCAAAAACGATGACACAAATTAATTATACATTACATGCATACATATGCAAGTCCTTAATATATAGACACGTTAACTCATTATGCATAGTTATTACATACACGTATTAACAAAGAACAGAGTATCACAAAATCTGTAGCAAATGTTTTTTTCTAATTTTACCGATACAGATTTGGCGATTATTTTTAATTTTATTGAATGTCTTAAGTATCTGTTTTTACTTTTTGAAAGTTATAAGTAATATACTATTTTTCAAATGTAACTGATAACTTAAGATTCAACCATTGTAACAGCTGTTCAAAACTGGGTATCGATGCAAGCAAACGAAAGCATAAAAATGTTGAAATGTTTGCTTTTTCCTTGCATTGAGTTGGTGATTTTTTATATTTGTGTCTGTAATAAGAAAGCGAATAATGAGAATGAAAAGTTTTCTATTTTAACTCCAGCCGCCAAGTTTATACCAGTTGTGACTATTAAATTTAAAAAATGGAAAAGTCGTTCAAAATAACTAGAGATGTCCTGACACGACACTGAAAAACTTAATTTGAATTGATTCAGAAAATTGTTAATCTGTATATAAAAAATTCTCGTATCACAGAGACCGATTTTGATGAATTTCTGTGTATATTCGGCAGGTCTGAGAATAGATTGTAAACTATTTTTTATATTCATAAGTAGTAAGCGGGGTCAAGCTCCCTTCATAATAGCGAAAATCTGAAAACGTTATATCTCTTAAAGTATTTAAATTAGGTGGATGAAATTTGGTACATATGTAAAGGACATTGGGAGAAATAAGATGCATGTTAAAAGTAGGAGGTGGCACGCCCTGTATGTACGAGAAATTCAAGACTCATCATATATCTCAAGCTATTTGATGCAGATTGATGAAATTTGGAATATAGGCAATGGGCAACGGGCGAAACAAAATGCATATTAAATATGAGCTGCGCCACGCCCCCCTATTTACAAAAAAATCGAAATTCATAGTATTTTTGAAACTATATGGTGCAAATTGATGAAATTTGGTGTATTTGTAGAGGGTATCGGGTAAAAAGGATACGTTATAAAAATAAGAGGGATAATATCTGCCGGGTACGTTATTATTACATATAAATTTGTAACTTGACTATCGCATATGAAGTGATTAACTTGTATGCGTAAATACTTTACATGGTTTTTAATGTCCTTTGCAGAAAACATTGGAAACTTCATCCATGTTCATTCACAATATTTCTAACCAAAATATGGCAAAGAGTATATTAAATGTATATAACAGGCAAAATAGGCGTGGCCGATCGTCCCGTGGCGATTTAGCCATGTTCGTCCATGTGTCTGTCTGTCTGTATGAACAAACGGATCGGTTAGACCTTCAACAACCAAATTTCGCGTGAAGACCCAACCCATAACTAGTTTTTTTTTTCAATATTTTACCTATAACATATAGCTGCCATAGAAACGATCGGCCGAAAAATGAATTTTACTAAGGAAAACTTTTTTGTTTCTTGATACCCTTACATAATAAATACAAAATAATAAAACAAAATTATAAAGGCAGTGGCTATCGTCGGGCGCACCCAGCTATAGAATACCCTGTACCCAATCCAAAATTCAATATGTATTTATTTTTTTTGCTTTAGTATTTTATACTAATTATGTAAAGCTATCGATAGGAAAAAAAATTTTTTTTTTGGTAAAAGTAATTTTGTGGACGATCTTTCCTATGTTAGCTATATGTTATAGTAACCCGATATTTATCATAATCAGATATATGATTAGATATTAATTAATAGTTTGGAAGTGATTTCTTAATAAACAAAAAAGTTTTCTTCAGTTCATGATGTTTTTCGGCTGATCGTTCCTATGGCAGCTATATGTTATAGCAAACCGATATTTATGATATTTGGATATATACCCAATGTATTGCCCAAAATTATTAAATCCAAAATTTGGTAACGATATCTTAATAAACAAAACAGTTTTTCTCAGTAAATTTGGTTTTTCGGCCAATCGATCCTATGGCAGCTATAAGTTCTAGGTTGAATATCGAAAAAAAAAATCAAATCTTTATGCTTATAGATTTGGAGAATCTTCATGTGAAATTTGGTGGTTGTAGGTTCAACCGTTTCCGAGGTCCGTTTGTTCATACAGACAGACGGACGAATATGGCTAGATTGTGTCGCGTTTCGATGCTGATCAAGAATATACATAATTTATGGGGTCTGCCACGCCTCTTTCTGCCTGTTACATACATTTGCACAACATTAATATACACTTTACCATTCATTGGTAAAGAGTATAAAAAGAAATTTATTGAATTTTGGATTCGGTACACGGTATTCTTTAATCGGGTGCACCAGACTAGAGCCCCTGCCATTCTAGTTAAAATTTTTTTTTTAATGATTAAAAATCTTACATTGAAGTATTGGCGAATCATTTGATGTAATATTAACAGCTGAAAAATTATGCGATTATATTTTAACTTTTATATTATAAACTAGAAAGGCAGGGCGAAAGTCGGGTGTAACCGACTATAGAAAACCCTGTACCCAATCCAAAACAAAAAAAAATTTTTTTTTTCAGTAAAAGCCCCTTTTTGGCTGATCGTTCCTATTACAGCTATATGTTATAGTAAACCGATATTTATCATATTCAGGAGTATAATTGGATATTACCTAAAACTGTCAAATTCGAAATTTGGTAACGATATCTTTATAAACAAAAAAGTTTTTCTCAGTAAATGTAGTTTTTCGGCCGATCGTTCCTATGACAGCTATATGTTATAGTAAACCGATATTTATCATATTCAGGAGTAAAATTGGATATTGCTTAAACCTGTCAAATCTAAAATTTGGTAACGATATACTTACAAATAAAAAAGTTTTTCTCAGTAAATGTTGTTTTTCGGCCGATCGTTCCTATGACAGCTATATGATATAGTAAACCGATATATATAATATTGAGATATGTATTTGGGTATGAGCAAAAACTATTAAATTAAAAATTTGGTGAAGGTCAAATACTTAATTTTGCATCTAGTTTCCCTCCATATTTTGATAGTTAAGAAGAAACAGTTGTCAGTCACTTTGAAGGTTACAATCTCTTAACACACAAAAGAGATTTTTTCCAATACTAAAACTTTCATGCTGAGACCGTTTGTGTGAAAATGCCTGGTCGGTACAAGATTTGTTACTGTCTCAAAGTTAAGACTTTTTTGAGACTGCAAAAAAATAGACCCGTTAGACTTTACAAATCTTATTTTTTTTTATAGCCTGTAAAGGGTATATTAAAGTTGTGCAGATGTATGCAACGGGCAGAAGGAGGCGTGGCAGACCCCACAAAGTATATATATTCTTGATCAGCATCGAAAGCCGAGTCGATCTAGCCATGTCCGTCTGTCTGTCCGTCTGTCCATATGATCGCATGGATCTCGGAAACGGTAAGACCTACAATTACCAAATTTGCCACGAAGACTCTCCTAATCCATAGGCATAACGAGTTTTTTGTTTTTTTTATATTCAACCTATAACATATAGCTGCCATAGGAACGATCGGCCGAAAAACAACATTTCCTAACCAAAACCCTTTTGTTTTTTAAGTTGTCGTTTCCAAATTTTGGATTTGATCGTTGTAGCTAATAAGCAATCACATATCTAAATATTATGTATATCGGTTTACTATATCATATAGCTGCCATAGGAACGATCGGCCGAAAAACAACATTTACTAAGAAAAACTTTTTTGTTTATAAGGATTTAGTAACCAAATTTTGCATTTGACAGTTTTAGTCAATATCCAATCATACTCCTGAATATGATAAATATCCGTTTACTATAACATATAGCTGCCATAGGAACGATCAGCCGAAAATTGGCTTTTACAAAAAAAAAAAATTTTTTGTTTTGGATTGGGTACAGGGTTTTCTATAGTCGGAGGAAATATATTTTTTTGTAAAAATAATTTTTGGCCGATCGTTCCCATGGCAGCTATATGTTATAGGTGGAATATCCAAAAAGCAAAATAAACTCAATATGTCTACGGGTTAGGACAGTCTTCGTGCCAAATTTGGTGGTTCTAGGTCTAACCGTTTCCGAAATCCGTTTGTTCATACGGACAGACGGACATAGCTATATTGACTTGAATTTTGATGCTGATCAAGAATATATATACATTGTGGGGTCTGCCACGCCCATTTCTGCTTGTAACATAAAATTGTACAACTTTAATTACCTGTTTACCATTGTTTTGGCCCAGGGTATAAAAACGTTTAGCACTCAACATAACAGAGCAAATTTTCTTTTTAATATTATACACTAATACTATATACTCTATACAGCAAAATCTCTCAAAACGGACAGTCCTCATAACCGGACAGTTTCCATAAATTTCATGGACGCAAACTTTTCATACGTTTTTCCATACAAAATACATCCCTATAAGCGGACGCGAACACTAGATTTCCCACAATTTTGTTAAGTTGAAGAAGATGGCTATTGAGCTAATCTCACTGATTATGCTCAGCGTTTTTTTTTTTGTCTTTCTCACATTACTCACAAAAAACTTTCTCGAGTCATGCTCAGCAAAGGCAGCATTACGGTTTCCTACTAGTACTTAGTGGCAATCGGCACAACAAAACCATGTATGCGAATTTTTTCATGGTACCCGCCTTGTCTATTTTGAGAATGCATACAACAACAATGCATTTGAGCTATGTACTTTTTATTTCGGTTGTCATACAATTTCCTATTGATTTTGATAATATTTATAATTTTGATCATTCACATATCTGTATACACATATCTTCTTTACTAATCTATACTAATTAAATAAAATTAAACACGAAAATTTTGTAACGCTTTCACACAAAATATACTGAACCGATTTTAATAATTATTTTTTGAAATCATATTTTTGGTTAAAAATTGAGTACCATACTTACTTTTTCAGTTTTTTAAATTATTGTATATATAAATTTTTTTTTAGTATAACAAAGAAATCAACACAAAAACGTTCGACCTTTTTTTTACTTATTTTGTTGTACGAAGAATTTATTGTCATGCCGAACTAAAAGCCGAAATCAAAGCCGAACTATGCTCTGTTTCGTCACTGCTTATAAATATGGTTTTTTTTTTTCTGTGTTACAATATAAATTGTTTTATTAGACTATAATTAGTATATTTAAATGAATTACTAATTGGACAATGAAGAATTTGGCTTGACAGTACAGAAAAAAAAACGCGTAGCAAAGCAAGCCGGGATTACTAGTAATAAAAAAAAAATAATAATTGAATTCAAAATAAAAACTTTTCACCGCTTCTATAACCGGACAGTTCCCATAACCGGAAAAAATGACCGCGACTGGTTATGAGGACTTTGCACTAATGTTAACATCTCACCTACAAATAAATGTAACATTTTAAACAAGGACATTGTCTATATGTTTTCCTAAAAGCTCAAACTTTATCTATTGTCACATCAAAGTATTGGTTTTACTATTGTCATCCCTAATTAGTAAACACAACAAAATATTTGGGTTAAAAACAATAAACAACAAAAATGTATGAGGGGCTTAACGTAAAGATGATGGCAATGATCAGAAAAGATGCTAAGCAATCGAAAGCTTCCGAACACGAAAGTGACACTCAGAAAATATTTTTACTTAAAAATCTCACTAAAGATATTTCCTTGAGCTACTCTACATGTGAGTTTGATTTAAAATTATATATGTATAACCCGAAAATAAATCTTTAGTGTACGCGGCCATACTTGCCATGTTTAACGTACGCAAGTATCGCTTTTTGTGCAAACCAGTCACCTCACAAAGCCTGCACAAAATTAGCAAAAAATGTTACTCAAAAGATCAGCAATATAAGCTCAACATTTTCAAAATATCTCTGCAAAGCATACCGACAGTGTGAAATAGTTACGACCGCAACAAATGCAAAAGAATTTGCAAGTAAAAAAAAGAACAGAAACTGTAAATCTCAGTTACAAAACAAAAACCACTTACAAGAGCATCAGACCACAGATTCATCAACTGAAAAGCTTCCACTTTGCAAAAAACAAAATGCAATTAAAATCAATACGGAAACTTCGATAGATATCTGATTTCACTTCAATTTTCCATGCATCGTTTTGCATGAAAAATCCTGAGAAAATCTCCCACACATGTTGGAAAAAAGCAAAATTCAGAAAAAAATGTCAGCAACAAGTTCGCTTAGTTGCATGCAATTTACATTGACCTAGTGTCAATTTGCCAACCGTTTAAGTAAACATTCCAACTAGGCGACGCCACAAAGCATACTCGTAACCAACGAAAGCCACATCAGTGCGTAAGTTCGAGTACTCCCGCCAGCTTACACAGCGGGGTGCTATACTACGTAGTAGACACCACAAGCGTGCACTCGTATAGTGGAATGACAAAATATACGCACAAGAGGGATTAAAATCTAAGGCAGAGAGCGAGCACAATAACGACATGCCGTAGATGTTCTTTCTACGAATACAACAACAATCAATACAAAAGACCAACACCAGCAGCAGCAGCCATAGGAGCAGCAGCTGCACGAAACGGTATAGCAGAGGTGGTCAAAGACAATCAACCTTCATTCATTCAAGAATGTCAGCGTTACGCGATTTGTGAATCATCATGACGACGGCAACGAAGACACGATGAGACGACGAACACGATACACTTGGCATCCTGCGCCGTGCGTCCTCTAGTTTTTTTTGCTTGGCCACGGCAAAGTGAATAACTACGAATGTCATATAGATGATTTTGAAAATAGTGAATAATTCAATTCCTTTACGAATGCTGCTGTTAAAAACCATTTTCCTTCTTTTTTCCTCTCTTGTAAATCAACAACGTCAAACTTGCTCACGCTTATGTCCTTGTCATATGACTTTTATTAACTACTTTTGTTACTCATTTGCCAAAAAAAAAAAAGATCTTAATTTTAAAAATACCCTATTTTTTTAAAAATTTGGTAATTGCAAAAGAAAAATTTATTTTTTCTTTTCGCTTGCTCACAAAGAGCGCCATGGGCAAAAGCAAATGCGACGAAATGTGCAGATGTTTCTTTTCTTTAAATAAGCATAAAGCGCCATACTAAATGAAAGTAACAAAAAACAAAAGAAAAAAACGAGAAAGCAAAATAAGAAAAGAACAATAACGGCATTTCTATATGTTCGTAGCATTTGCGCGGAACTGTTTAGTATAAAATAAGAACAACAACTACAGCGCAGCGCAAACAACAGGACATTGATTTTTCTGTAGGAGTTGGTTGCTGCTGCTGTTGTTGTTGTTGTTGTTTTTGTTGTTGTTGCCTGTTATTGCAGGCTCGTTCTTTCTGTTTTTGTTTTCATATTATCTGCGTACAGAAAAACAATGCGACGCAAAGCAGCTTATGGACCACAAAAGTGGACTAAATAGCGCCCAAAATGAGGGCTTGCGCGTAAACATATAGAAGAGAGACACACACATACCAAGAGATGCGCGTTAGACAGACAAACAGTCAGAAGAGCGATTAGCTGAACCGAAGTCCACCGAACTGAAGCTACCCTAGCCGAATTGTAAACGAACTGAATTCAAAGCATATCGAAAAAAAACAAGACCAGAATCGGACTCAGAAACAGAAACGGAAATGAGTTTTGCGACGAGAGTAGAATTTCTCTGCCAAATTGAAAGTGAAAGTGCATACTTTTAGGGGGCATGCGCCGAGTAGAGCAAACTGAATGAATGATGAAACACAAATCGAACGAACAATTGAACAAATAAACGTATGGCGAAGTAAAATATGAGACCATAAGCTCGCGAGAGAGAAAAGCGCTT